>PVIJ01009198.1:0-68378 GCA_004024925.1 Scalopus aquaticus
TGCAAGCAGCACAATGGAACTGCCTCGGGAGCTCTCGCTCTCTTGCATGGGACAGGACAGAAATATCCTATGGCGTGCGGTCCAAGTCCTGTTTCTCCTGCACCTGTAGCTGGGAGTTTCTTTCTCCCCTCCGCCCCCCCGCGTTTCCTCCAGTGGTTAGCTGCCGATAGTGTCACCGAGGGGGTGGGTAGACCACTACCCCAGAGTTCCGTTCCAGAGAGGAGATAGAGTGCTGGCTCCATAATGGAGGTGGGGGGAGGGGCCACACCGCGGCTGCCCGGGGCTTTGTCCCGTGTCCCACCAACTTCTCCAGTGCACTCTGCCCTTTCCAGGGCTCTGTTGCTACCTGGAGGGACTGCTGGTGTCAGTCTCAGGTTTTATCACTCCGCCGTGCCCGGGAAAACGCCTCTGCCCATCTTTTTTTTTTTTTCCTGGGTTTCTTCAGGTGCCTCTCGTCTTGGTCTCCTGGTCCGGTTTTGTGTTGAGGGGATGGGAGAGGGGATCTGGTGGTTCTTTCTTCTCCTTAGTCAGTCTTTTTAGCTTCTTTCCAAGTTCTACTCACCCGTGAGGGTGTTAGATTTATGTAGCGTTTCTGGATCTTCTCTGGGTTTGGCTGGTGTCACTTTGTCAGCGGCTTTTCTTTTGGGAGAGTTGATACTAGCTTCCCTTTACTGCCATGTTGATGACGTCCAACCTAGTTAATCTCAATAAATGTAATTTGAGAAAAATATTTTCTATGGATTAACTGCCATTAACTTTATTTTTGTCTTAATAAATAATTTAAATAATACATTTAGTGAATATTTAAATATTTTTGAATAGGTTATGTAAATCTCATTATATATGATACATTTACACTTCATAATCTAACATTATTATTCAAAATATCTCATGTTATTTTTTTTAACTGATCTCATTTCTCTATTTTTTTTAAACAAAATTCATTTTGTCTCATGCTTTACATTCATTAAACTGTTATCATTTTTGACTCAGTTTTGCATCCTGGCTCTTCTGGATTCATTGTATCTCTACTCTCATACTGCTAATTGTAGCATCTCAGTTTTATCAGAATTAGATTTCTTAACATTTATTTCTTTAATCATTTTTAATCTAAGCACTCAGGTTTCTATTGATTTTTAGCCCTGATATTGTCTCAGATTCTTTATACACAGAATCATCAAATTAGCAATGACCTGAATGCTGAAAGGTATTTGCAGCGTATTTCATCGCATTGGTCCTATTTACCAGTTAAACACAATAAAATGAAATTATCAGAAAATAGCAATGGATTCTTACTTGGATATGTTCAGTCTAAAAGTGGTAGAGTCCTTGATAAAGACTTGATGATAACAACCTATATTCAACTTTAAAAGGAAAACAATAGGGCCTCCCTGGTGGCGCAGCGGTTGAGCGCCGGGCTGTGGAGCTGTCGGCAGTTCGCGATGCGAGTTCGACGCCCGTCCAGGGAGAATCCCACACGGTGTGGGAGACCTCTCCTGCCTCTCCCGCTACTCCCCTCAGCAGTGTATTTCTGATCTGCCTGTTCTGCTCCCTGCTCTGTCTCTGGTGAATGCTCTCGCCACCCCACGCCTCTGGCCTGTACCCCAGCTTGTATGTATATATAAATAAATCTTAAAATAAATAAATAAATAAAGTTGCAAAAAAAAAAGGAAAACAATAAACTATTATATTTCCTATTAACAAGAACTAAACATCTGCTTTTTATACATAATAGCATTTCTACCAAAAATATATTGAATATTATTAACAAGTCTTTTTTTTTAATAAAAGTTTTTCTGAAAGTCTGCCTCATGCATATAAACATAATTCTAGACTCTGTATTTCATTTTGGCACACACAGAAAAAATGATTTTCAAAATCCTTCCTCCCTAATTTTTTTCTTTTTATAACCCAGTCACAGAGTTACAAGTTCTGGAAATAGCCAGTTCATCTTTCTTGTAGACCTTTCATTAAAATTCTTAACTTACTTTGAAAGGCTTGATTATAATGGTCATTACAAACTTGGCTAAGGACATATGCTGATGAGGACATAACTTAGCAAATTCACCAAATTAATAGCTTTACAAGAGGATTATAATGAGCAGCATTAATGTGCAAGAGTTTTATTAATTTTTTAGAGTTTGAGAGTGTCCATGCAATAAAAACTACTTACTCAATATTTTTTTCATTTAATTTAAAACGAAATGTAGAGAGACATGTAAACAAAAAAAGAGGATCATCAAATGGAATGAATCATTACTAAAAAAAATCAAAGGTAGTCACGAGAGCCATAAAAGTTTGTTTTATATAATGTTGGTTTTCCATTATCTCTGGCTTCACTGATCACTATACAGGTGAGGTTATTGCTTTTCAGTTTTATTAATAAACCTATTAGTACATAAATAGCCTTCTGGCCTTTCCTAAACAAATAGAAAATGAAATAGTTTCATTATCCCCTGGGTTTCATGCACTCCTGGTTATACAGCTAACCCTGAAGGAATAGCTCTGTTTACAAGAAAATGTTTATCTTGAAGACTTTTCAAATTGCATTCTATTTTTCGCATTCTTTATATTTCATAACCAGAAATGAATTATTTGAAGTCCTATTCTATTTTATTAAATAAATCTTTAAAAATATTAGAAAATCCACCCCTCCCCCCAAAAGGATAAAACATGAGTCCTGTGAAATTGCAAAAATCAAGGAAAAAAATATTAGAATAGGTGTTTTTCTGCCTAAAAGGATATTTTATTATATTGCAGTGATATTTCATGAAAACTGACTGCTTTAATTTTCAAATGGTCTTCACAGTAAAGTAGGAAATCACCAACTATAAGGCAAGCCTAATAGCATGCAGGGAAGCGAAAGACAAATAACACATATCTCGTTATTTCACTGATTCATACTCACAGACGTCTAACTCTTTCTTACCAATAAAAAATTGTCATTTACTATAAAGTTCCACAGTAATTCCTTAAGCTTTACATACAGAAAGTAATTCTTTATTTACCACAAATTAGCTTGTTGAAGTCATTGTTGCTGTATCAAATTGCTCTGGTTGCAACACTAGTCAGAAAGATTCAAAGATGATTTTAAATGCAGTGAGTTTTATGTGACTGATTTGTGCCCCATAACTGCATTATTTCAGTAGGCTATAGGTAACTGAATAGCCTTTCTAACATCCTGAATTCAAGAGGACTCAGCAAAGTTTCAAAGAATCAGTAGCATGGAATAGTACAGAAATCACAAAGCAGGTCTAAATAATTGTCTTCATAGCCTCTTCTCTATTTCTAAGAAATGTTGACTGTTGGTTGGATAATAAAATAAGATGAAATAAGAGAAGGGGATCGCTACAGTTAAGCAGCGATACAGTCCATGTTTTGGTATAAACCATTTGAAACAATTATAGGACTAACCATTCTTGTGAATTCATCAAAAGAAAATTAGACATAATTCTCTTATCTGTGATTCCAATACTGAATTCAGTGTTTGAAAGGGGAAATGCACATTTTTTTGTTGACCAAATGAATTAATAAAGATAGATAAAAGTCAGTATCTAAAGTGTGAAAATTTGTCTTTACAATATAGTTCATTCCCAACATATCTATTTAAAAACCCTTTGGAGTTAGAATGTTTTATTTAATACATAGTTGACTTAGAGCCAATACAATGCCTGAAACAGTTGTTTGGGGTTATTGTATCCTAGTTGAAAAGCTAAAATATGAATTACTTAGACAGTCAGTTAGAATCTCATATATAACATACAATAAAATAAAAATATGCAGAGTCAAGAGTAATACATGCCAGCTGTGGTTATTCTAAATTTTCGAGATAGTTTACCAAATACATATTTAAAGTTTCTATTCAGCATCAAAAGCGACATGTCATAATTTTTTCATGAACTTTTTACAAAAGTATAGAAAAGATGTCAAACTTTTTTCTGTAGAAAACTTAGGTGATGTACTTTCCATGGCAAAGGACTAAATATCTTATAAATATTATCCAAGAACATACATTAGAATTTGATTAAAGAAAAATTGGAATAATAAAAAATGATCATACATGCTTGTGAAATTCAAAGATATTTTAAATAATTGCTTTTAAAAGTACACAACTATTAAATACCAGTTATATACTTGAAAAATGAAACATAGTACATGAAAACTGTGATGATTCAATTTTGATTAAAGATAATCTGAGTATATTCTATTCACTTTTTGGCACGTAGATTGTTTTGCTTTTTATGTATATCTGTATAAACATTCACTTAAGTATCACAGTTGGATAGTTTCCTCGTTGTCTTTCTAGGTTCTAATACCTGCTTAGGGGAAATGTTGTTTTCCACAACCATGGGAAGTTGAACAAATGTCCACATTTGATCAAGAAGATTGAATGCTGTGTTTTGTGATACTTGTGCCATTTTATGTGACCTATATCATTTGCTATATGAGAGGAAAAATATTCTTTTTCATTTCTTAATGTGACCACTCAGTAGTAAAAGTCCATATTTAAATTTATATAATATTTATGACTTATCTTTTATTGAGACAACATTGGTTTACAAAACTGTACGAGTCTACGGTATATGATCTCACCTTTTCAGATGTATCTCACCATACCACATTCACTACCAAGTCACCCATAGTCAATGGTTTATTAATTCATCTTTAGAATGTTTTCATATATAGTCCTAATTTTCCTACTTTCCTGAAAGTCGCTACCTCCTAATTCTAGGAAAGACATGATTCACTGAAATGGCAATTTACCAAATGTTCAGTGATTCTATTTACTTATCCATATTCCCTTTAGGATGCCCTTAAGAGATGCAATGTCTCATTTTCTGGACTCTTGGGACAGCAGGCAATTTATGCATAATAACTATCTGTTACATTTCCCTAACACATTCACTTTGCTTATAAATAATAATTTTGTTTTAGATGTGAGAATGTTTACCAGGAGATTAACAATTTGTAAAAGCCCTGACATGGCTGATGTAAAATAATATAATTCCATTTGAAAATCTATAATTTCAAGTGATATAGTTTGCACTGCTCTTCTTAGTCAAGGTAGGATAAAGCAACCTTCCTGTCAGAGATGATTGGATAATGTGATATATTACATGATTACAAAATGATTCTGGGAAAACAACCCATTTCTCCATATTAATCTGACTTGTTTAGTGTCCTCCCTCACTCTGCATTCAGATGAGGTGCTGTGTTCCAACCTAATTCTTTTTTATGTGCGTTGGCTGTTTCTTTTAAAGCACAGTTTTCTCTAAACTGCTTAAATAATGACAGCTTTGCAAAGTTCTGAGTAGTTTTCATATGTCTCGAATCTTAATTTGGTGCATTTTCCTTGATGACGATATATGTGGGTGGTAACAATAAATCAAATAACATACAACTTGGTAGATTTCAATAATATGTAACAATATTTTAATATGGTTAATACCAATTTGCATTATGATGATAACTTCCATTAGGTAGTTTTAAACATATTTTATTGTTACTCTGAAATTATTAATTATTTTAGGAACAGAAATTTGAGACACAGATAAAATAGACAATTTAGTTTTACAAAGCCAATTAGTAAATATAAAATATTAGAAGAATATTTTTCTGAAATTTTGAATATTTAATTGAAAAAGGTAGAAATCATTTATCAATTGTTGGATGCTGGAATTTTCAATATTGTTTTACAGGCTATAAACAATTGTCCTATTATCCATTATACATGTGGGACTCTCTTGGCTGTGCTGAGTGTCACTAAATGCCTGTAATATATCTTTGCCACTAGAATAACATATAAGACTGTGATGTTCTTCTCTTAATGCATTTGTTGTTGGTGGAATATTTTTATTATTTATTTGTTCCAGGGTTCATGCCAAGAGATACAAGTGGAAAGCCAAAGAGATCTTATTTGCATCATGAAGCATGCACTTTTAATCTCAAAGTAAACATTAATGGACATATTATTCAGATGTATCCATGAATATGGAAACTGAGGCTCAAAGAGAGTGAGGGAATTTCCCTATATGAAAAAGGAAATTGATGTAGGATACTAAATTCAAAGGATAATCTTTATGCTGCCTTTCTAGAGTATAAATGCCCCATACTCCCTTTATTCCATGATTATTTAAGTAAGCCTGGGTAACTTTCATTGTTCTATTAAATAACAGATTTTGTTTTGCTAGATCTAACAATGACATTAGTGTTTCCTGTTAATTGTTACATGACTGCCAAACTTCCTAATCCCTGCTTTCTTTTACATGAAAATGTAATTCTCTAACTTGATTTCCAGTCCTATTTCTTAAATTGCAAATTTGGGGGCACTTTTTTCTGGGTATGGACCTTCATCTCTGGTGTCATCTCTGGTGTGGCTTCTGCCTGTTTCTTTAGTTTTCATTCAATTACCTTTGTACAGGTCAGAATTGTTTCCTTAGCCTTTTTACTGAGGTATGGTTTGCGTAAGTATGTTGTATGTATTGAATATATAAACTTGGTAAGTTTGAAGGTAAGTGTAATTATGAATGCATCACCACCTCAATGATAAAATATGTTTTACCTCCAAAATGTTCTTCCTGTCCTTAATTTTGTGGAAAAAGAACATTCAGCATATGATCCACCCTGTGATCCAATTTTAAGTGTAAAATATAGTTTGAAGAGCCATAAGCAGTATGCTCTGCAGTAGATTTTTAGAACTTACTCATCTTATGCAAACAGAACTTTGTGACACTGACCAACACCTCCCCATTTCTCTTTCTGCCCCTTGCTGGACATCATTCTGTTCTCTACTATGATTTTAATTTTTTTTTGATTCCCCATATAACAGGGATAATATAGCATTCTTTTCTTCTGCACCTGTCTTATTTCACTTAGTATAATGGCTGCTGGTTTTTCCATATTTTTGCAAATTGCAGGATTTCTTTTTTTCTTTTTTTAAAGGTTGATTCCCATTACATGTAAATGCCATATTTCTTTATCCCTCATCCATCAATGGAATTTTGGGTTGCTTTCATGTCTTGGCTTTTGCAAATAATGTAGCAATGAACATGAATATGTCGACATGTCTTGGAGATCTTACTTCCAATTTCTTTGGACATATGCTCATATATGGAATTGCTAGATTGTATGGTAATTATAATTTTAACTTTCTGTATGTTGGGAAAACAGATTCATGTGTGTAATCTCTCTGCTCAAGCTTAATGACATAAGAATAACACTTGGGTTTGGAATAATTCGTAAGCAAGCAATAAAATTACTATGCAGTCTGCCAGGATTATCACTTTGTGTGGAAATACCTTTTCCTGTGCAGACTTAGTATACTTCCCCTCAGACCTGTCTCAGATTTTCAGTGTTTTAGTCTTCACAGGGAAGGAGAAGGGAAAAGATCAATTATTATAAGCTGTCTGCCAGAGTACTCAAGAGTCACAGTGAATGGACAGACACTATTGGAGCTGTTCTTGCTGCCTGCTGTCTATTTGAGAAAAGAGTGAAAATTTTCTGTCTTGACTGTTTTGTGTTTTTGTTGTCAATTCTAATATAAAGTACAGTGGACATAAATGTTTAGACTTTGGTTCCTAGTGGTTTACTCCCAGTATTCCTGCACAGTGCTGATCTGTTGCTGCCATCCATGTAGTTGGAGTCCTCACCTGGCATTGGTAACTGGTGCCTGTTGTTCTGTCCGCTATTAAGGGACCTCGATACTGTTTTTTATAGTGGCTACGTCAGTATGCATCTTATCAACAGGATACAAAGGTTTCCTTTCCTCCACATCCTTGACAACACTTGTTATCTTTTGCCTTTATGATAACAGCCATTCTAACAGATTTCAGGTAATATATCATTGTGATTTCATTGGCATTTTCCTGATAACCAGTGATGATGAACATCTTTTCTTATACTGGCTGTTTGTTTATAAGTCTTCTTTGGAGAAAAGTCTATTCAGGCCTTATGTCTACTTTTTAGTCATGTCATTTGCATGTTTTCTACTATCGCCTTGAATGAAATATATCTGCTTCACTTTTTTGAGTATTTCTTTTGTTGTGCTGAAGCCTTTTAGTGTGGTATAGTCCTGTTTGTCTATTTTGTTTTGACACTGTGTTTTTTTTTATTTTAAAGATTTATTTATGCATGCATGCAAGAGCTGGGGTGTAGGCCAGAGGTGCGGGGGGTGAGAGGATTCACCAGAGACAGAGTAGGGAGCAGTACAGGTGGATCTGTTGAAATACACTACTGAGGGGAGTAGAAGGCGAGACAGAAGAGGTCTGCTGTGCCATGTGGGTCAGCTCCCTGGCTGGAGTTCGAATTTGTGCTGCAATGGCTGTGATAGTTTCATAGTGCTGAGACTTAACCCTTTGCGCTGCCAGGGAGGGCCCTGTTACTGTGGTTTTGATGTCATATCTAAGAAATCATTGTCAAGAAACTTTGTCTGTACATTTTCTTCTAAGGGCTTATAGTTTCAGGCACTTAGTTTGTATCTTAGATCTGTTTTAAATGGATTTTGCTTCTGGAGTAAGATACGGTTCCAATTTCATACGTTTGCATGTGAATAGCCAGTTTTCCCAATACCATTTGTTGGACAGACTAATATGCGATTTTAATATCAGCAATTTATATAAACTGATAACAATAATATAGGAAAAAAAATCTGCTGTGTGTGTGCTGATGTAGAGTCATGATACATAATCATGTACATAGATACTCATCAAGAATCACATGGGTGTCTGTTATTCCAATGCCTTATTTCAGGTGCTAATAATGATTTACTCTTAGAGTAGTCATGTTTAATGAAAATTAGTATGAAAGAACCCATTGCTATGGCAGCTTTTCACCTCTGTGGGCCTTATCAGTAGAAAAGATGCTGAATGGCATTGCAGTCAATAAAAATCCATTGTTGTGCACAGAATATGCTGGAAGGCCACAGAAGTATCCTTGGATGTTTAAATTTTATCTAACTCCTGGTATAATGGTTGTGTTAAAAGATATTGAAAATAAAATAAATGGAATCTATGATTACAGTCTGAGTGTTTGCTATAGAAATATTCCTAGGTCTTGATTAAAATAATCTCCATATATAATGCAGAAAATGCGTTAAGTCATGACAGAAAACGTCACGTCTTGATTAGGTAGATAAAAGCATGTAGTGTCTTAAGAAGTCTTCTCCAAAAATTAAAAAAAAAATGACGATCATATTTGGGGCAGTCCATGGATATGAAAGATTTAATAGATACATAACATGATAGTAATTAGAAAGTTGTGGTTAGTTGCAATGGAGAAAATAGAGGCTATGATTTTTGGAGTGAACATTTGTAACTACATATAGTGTGACAGAACAAAGATGCCATCATAATTTAGTGTCTATGCATATTCAAAGCATGTAATTCATAGGTTGAAAGATTAGAAATTTTGATTATAAGCAGAAGTAATCCAGTGTTAGATTATCTTCTAGTGTGAAAGATTCCTAACATTAATTATTGCAAAAAACTAAATTTGTTCATGTAAGTGGTCACAAAAATCTCCTGGTACATAGTTAATGTTGTGCAATCATTTGCTATTATTATAATCAATTGAACATTCTGGGAAAATAAGAAATGGCTAGAGCAGGAAATGACTAGAAAATTACGGGAAGATAAGATATGGCTACATATAGTGAGACCCAAAATATCCCCATGGACAGTGTTTACTATCCCAAGAAGAACAGTGTTTTACTTCATGTATTTTCTTCAAAGAGTAATAAAAAAATCTTTATAAATCTTTAAAATGGTAAATTGGACTGGAGTTTTGCTTGTAGGCTTCTGGTTCTGATGCCAAAGATAGGCACCTAAAATTGGATAGTTGCCTCTAGGTGAGTACGGAAGAACTCTGCTGGCTCTACCTTTTCTGTTATATCATTACTCTTCATTGGGTAAATTCATTATTCTTTCAAACTTGATTGCCACTTCTGGAAATAGCTCTCAGACTTTGTTTTCCTCATGGTAATGTAGCAGGGTAGATTTGTATTTTAACATTTATCAGTACAGTAAAAAAGTATTAAAGCACAATCTTTGTAAGTTGTACAATCGTAAATAAAAATACACCAAAGACAATAAAGTCAACAATTATATGAATATCTAAATCTTACATATATTTCTGTTTAATAGCAATGTTTTACATGATTGAGTATATACATTAAAATTTTATTTTCCTTTTCACCTAAAGAATATCTCTTGATATTTTTCTCTATAAATATGAGGTTAGGTACTTCATAACAAAAAAAAAAAACTCACAGTACTCTCTCAATCTGGAGAAATGGCCCAAGGACGGTTTCCACAAATAATTGGGTGTATTGATACACTTGTTTGGGGGACTTCCTGCAAGGTCTCTAACTCTCTTGATGAATTCTGTGTCAGGAAAATAGGTTTGGTCTGTTGTCGGGAAAGGAATTGCAAGCTTTCCATTGTAGGGACTGACAACAGCTTTCAGCTCTTGATCTTTGATAAATCAAATCTGTCTTATATTTTACCCCAAGGAACACTATGATTTACCATTGCCACAGTACTTATGGGTTAAAAATTCTATATTATCCCTTTAATCTGATAGCCCACTTAGAAAAGTATAGACAGAATGATTATGCTGATTAATTATCACCATCAGATTTCTGGTAATGTATTGTTCTGTCATTACATTCACATAAGGAGACTAGTTCAAGGCTCTGTCTCCTATCTTCAATCCTGGAATTCCACGGAAGATCGCCAAAAAGCTCAGATGAAATGCTCTTGCACTAGTGCTTTTCTTATTACTTTGTCAAAGAGATTGTCTTCCGGATCCTTTTGGGGAAGATCGTGAGCTGGTGGACTTGGTCTCCCCCAATAAATCCTATTTAACATACTCAAATCTATGAGTCTACTAATCCCTTCTTCAATATATTATGGAGGCAATTTTAGTATCTCTGCCTCATTCACTGTGAACTATTGTCATTACCAAGGTTCAAGGATTTATTGCAGTAGGAGGTCATAGTTCATCCCAGATGTCTTTGATGGGATCTCATATTATGAATCTCAAGAGTGCCACTATATCAACACTCTTTCCAATTCAATCATTTTATTCCATATTCCGGCACTAGAGTCCAGCACCACCAAGAACAGCTCCCAAATATATTGGAACAGCTCCAATCTCCTGCTGGTTTATATTGTCCACAGCCTGGTATTTTGCTAAATAATGTATTTCCTTCTGCAATAGAGACCATATTTCCCTGCAAGGTATGTTTTAAGTCTTTACCCTTGTTATTAATCTTGAGCACATCAAAATTTAGGAGAAAAGATTTTGAGGAAGTTAAGCATTATCATTTGAAATATTCATCTCAGATTAAGATTTTGCAGTTCTCTAGCTAAAAACATTTTTTTTTTGAATGGGTCATCTTGAGATCTTAAGATTTCAATGGTTCTAATTTCAAGTCTCAATTTCCTATTCCTTCTATACTTGAGTTTAATGTGAGCATGGAAGACCTGCAAGTATTTGCATGCATTCCACCTTGTAATTTTGCTGTACTTGGGGTCAAATTCTGGCTGTAAATTCTTCACAGTAAATTACACTGGTCAACATTGAGACCATTACTGACTTAAAAAGGCCACAGTCTGTAGTGTCTTGATGCGCTGAACATGAATAAAAATTTTTTCTTAACTCTCATTTTGAAGTTTTTATGTAGAATTAATTTTATGTTTCACCGTGTAA
Source organism: Scalopus aquaticus (assembly GCA_004024925.1). Taxonomy (NCBI): domain Eukaryota; kingdom Metazoa; phylum Chordata; class Mammalia; order Eulipotyphla; family Talpidae; genus Scalopus; species Scalopus aquaticus. The sequence goes on from PVIJ01009198.1 coordinate 11,710, forward strand.
ATTTATCCAGTAGGACTGCAACAATATCCTAAATCAGCCTAGAATGATGTAATATTGCATCGCATTGCATAATACCGTCATGCACACATCATCCAGAGTTGATTGCATCATTTTCTGATGCAATGCAATACTACTGCCAGGCGGCTGCTGAAGTAAGCTGATGTCAGCAGTGTACTGTAGAAAGCCCTGTTGGAGAGGTTGAACATGGAAATTATTTCAGACTTTGTGTGAGACAGTTGAAGCTACTGTTCCATAGAACTGTTATTATTTTATCCATTTAGGCACAATATGGAGCAGTAATGCCTCAAAAGTGCATTAATAGAGTGGACGACTTCTGCTCTATTTGTGGGGAAGTGACATTTGCCAACCAGAAGAAAAGGATCACTTCTCAAGTGAAGAAGGCTTACATCTTTACTTCAGATGCAAGGTTGGAGACCAATACAAGCCTTGGGCCCCACTTATATGCTGTGCTACATGTACAACACAGCTTTCATGGTGGTTAAATGTCAAAAGACCATCAATGCTATTTGTAGTCCCCATGGTGTGGAGAGAGCCAACCAACCACATAAAAGACTGTTCCTTCTGCTTGTTTCCTCCTCTTTCCGGCGGAATAACAAAGCAAAAGAAGTCAAGAGTAGTCTACCCAAACATTCCGTCTTCATTGAGACCAGTTCCACATGGTGAGGGACTTCCTATTCCAGAACCTCCAGCAGAATCTTCTCTTGATTCATCTGATAAGGACAAGGGTGAGCCGACCTGTTCTTCTCCTGTTCCATCAGCATGTGGTGATCCTGATTTTCACTGTGGTGAATTATCAACCCCACACAGACTAACACAGGAAGAACTAAATGACCTGGTTCCTGATTCGGACTTCTCCAAGAGCAAGGCAGAATTGCGAGGATCAAGACTGCAACAATGGAATCTTCTAGAAGATGACACAATTACTTTCAATAGAAAGCACCACCAGCAGTTGGAGCCTTTCTTCAGAAAAGAAAGTACTCTGGTATTCTGTTCCGATACTGAGGGCCTCATGAATGCCTTAGAAATCACTCATGACCCACAAGAATGGAGACTATTTCTAGACTTTTAAAAACTTAAGGCTGTGCTTTTGCACAATGGAAACAGTCTTCCATCTATTTCAGTAGTGTGTGCTGTCCACATGAAAGAGATATATAACTTAAAACAGCTACTGAATTCCATTGAGTATAACAAGTACAGCTGGCACGTCTGTGGTGATTTGAATCTAGTTGCCCTTTAAATGGGAGTGCAGCAGAGATAGACAAAATACACGCGTTCCTTATGTGAGGGGGATAGCCGAGCAAGTGAACTGCACTATTTGCAGAAGGAATGGACTCACAGAAAAATGTAGCAGTTGGAGAGAAGAATATCTGGCACCCAGCTCTGGTTGAGACTCACAAAATTCTGTTACCACCCCTTCATATCAAACTAGGTTTTATGAAGAATTTCATGAAAGCCATGGCCAGACCTGGCCAGCTCCCCGATACCTGCATGAAAAATTTCCTCGACTCAGCGAAGCAAACATTAAAGAGGGAGTTTTTGTGGATCCTCAGACTCGAGAGCTCTTCAAAGATGACAGGTTCAACAACTTGCTGCAGGGTGATGTGAAACAAGCATGGAATGCTTTTCGTCTAGTGTCTACAAACTTTCTTGGGAATGTTAGGGCAGAAAACTAGAAGGAACTAATAGAGACATGCTAATGCAGTATCAGAAACTTGGCTGCAATATGTCTCTAAAGATCCACTTCCTTCATTCCCATCTGGATTTCTTCCCTGAAAACTGTGGTATGGTTAGTGATGAACATGGCGAACGTTTTTCATCAAAATATCACATCATTGGAACAGAGATACCAGGGAAAATGGTCCACTGCAATGCTGGCTGACTACTGCTGGATACTCCCCAGAGATGCTCCTGAACAGCTGTGCAAGAGACAAGCGAAGAAATCTAAGTAGTCTATGACTTGATTTTTTGCAGGTATTAACCGTTAGCCTATTACTATTGGCATGCATTTCCTGATGTAAACATCTATTTATTGCAGATTACCAAAAAAACTAGAGCCAAAATTAGAATTTGACTGTCATGTTTGTGTTGAGCACATACAAATTGGTAGGAAATGACTAATTTTATTTCAGTAACATGGCTTTTGTAAAAAATGTTTGACCTGTGTTATCTCTTTAAATGCCACTATTTAGGATATACCTGGCTTTGACAGCTCTCCTGAATTGATAATTATCTGATCTGAACCTTCATCTTTCCTTCAAAATTGCTAATGTACCTCCAAAATCTATATAATTATTCTAATCACCTATCTCTCAGATACTAGTTTTTCCAGTTTTGTCTGCATCTTAGCTCATTTACTTAGGATGGACATCTAATAATTGTGATGCTATATCATGATATAGGCATGATATCCCTATCCCGTTTATATCAGCAAGGGGGCTTTGTTGGCATTTGAGTAGCTAACTGATCTAGTTTCAGAATTTCATGTGCAGTATCTGCTGTCTAGGGTTAATTCTGAATTGCATTAAATTGGGTCTCTAATGTCATTAACTCCACACAATTTGAGTTAAGCATAAGTGGACCAAGGAAGCCCCTACTGTGTGACAATAGGAGATTGGACACAATAGGAGACAATAGGAGATTGACACTTAGGATGCAAAGCATGTAAACATGTAATGCACAGGAAACTATAACAGCAGTAAGTCAACTCAGAAAAGTGCTGAACGCAGTTTCTGCAATTATGAACTTACGGCCAATATTGTTTTTTTTCTAACTCCCACATATCTTCCTCCTCATCAGGGCTATAATTTTGTCTGTAAATATGTAGGTATATAGTTTTCAAAAAGAGCAATACTGTTTTAAAGTTATAATCACAATATCATCACCACACCTTACAGAGGAGTACTAATCCCTATATATGGTCAATTACCAAGTTAATGTTCAAATATCACCCAGTGTATGCTAATTTTTTTACATTTTTTTGTTTGAATTAGAATCTGAAGATGCTCTACACATTTAAATTTATTTAAAATATTCTGATTCATAGTTTCTTTATTTAAAAGAAAACACAAAACCAACATTAGTCATCGAAATATTCCTTCCAGGATTAAAATGTGAAATTCACTTAATTTGTGGTTTGGAGAAAATAAAAACAACCCTCGGTTGGATAATATGAGTATTGGGAGGAGCAGACACCTTTAACTGCTGGCATTTCTGGCATTTCTAGTTCTTTTTTTTGTAAAAAAAAAAAAAGATGTTTTAATACTTGATTTATTCCTTTTCTTTAAATCAGGTTAAGAATAGTAGTACTATTTAGTACTAATAAAGGTCACCAATTATTTTTGAGTATCAGTATAAATTTACAAAATGTTTAAAGATTTGATATGTTTCAAGTCTGTGTGTTTATTCCTTTTACTGATATTTCATTTCTCAAACTGGAACAATTAAAATTAAGAAACACCAGTATTACACAACAATTAAGACACAACAAATACACACAATGGAATACAAGTCAGCGACTACAAAGGATAAACTCATGCCATTTGTGGCAACAGGGATGGAATTGGAAGGGAATATGCTAACCAAAGTAAGCAAGAAGGAAAATGAAAATTATTGGATGGTTTCACTTATATGTGGGATATAGAGAAACCAAATAAAGTGTCAGGAAAAAAAAAAAAACAGAGCTTGTAAGCGGACCATATATCTGAAGTATATAGAGGGGAAAGAGGAGGGTGAGGGGGGCAAAAATGGGAGGGGAGAGCACAAGCGACTGTGGTGATGGATCCTATGGTGGTGGGAGAACTATATGAACTACATCTGAGGGAAGAAACCAAATGCTATCTAAAAATTAGCAATGATGTAAGAAAATTAATAATAATAAAAAAGACACACCAATAAACCTAATGTGTACATCCGTGGAATGTGGCAGAAAACTGGAGTACCAAGAAAAAATCTACTCAGACATGAGGAGAATGTGCCAACTGCTCACAGACTGTGACCCCCAATGGGGATAGATTTTTTTCCTCATCAACGTTGTAATGAAACAATGCTGAACAAAATGGTATTGTTGGAAAATCATATTGCTGTAACACAATTCGTCCACTTAATGTGTGTTATTCTTTTTAAAATATAGTCAAAGGTATTTGCAGCTATCACCACCATCAACTTTTAAAAATATTTTCATGTCTCTTCTGGATAATTCATTTAAATAGAATCATGTATTGTGTGGTCTTTTGTGACTGCCATTTTTTTTTAAAGATTTATTTATTTATACATACAAGCTGGGGTACAGGCCAGAGGTGTGGGTGGCGAGAGGGTTCACCAGAGACAGAGTGGGGAGCAGAACAGGCAGATTGATGGAAGTACACTGCTGAAGGGAGCAGCGGGCGAGGCAGGAGAGGTCTGCCAAGTCAGGTAGGAATCTTCCTGCTGGGGATCGAACTCGTGTTGCTGCTACCAACAGCTCCACAGTGCAGCACTTAATTGCTGCACCACCGAGGAGGTCCTGTGACTGCCATCTTTGACTTAAAATGTTTCTTTTCCAAGGTTCACCCACTTTGTAGCTTGTGTCAGCACTTTATACCTTTTGATAACTGGTATATTTTATTGCATAGTAACACTCTTTTTGCTTATCCATTCTCAGTTGAACATTTCATCCTACCTTTTAGCTATTATGAATAATACTGCTATAAACATTCATGCACAAGTTGTTTTTTTTTCACTTGTTTTTTTGGTTTTTGTTTTTACACTTTAAAGGGACAGACTTATTAGGAAAAGGAGAAAGAAAATAAAGAGAGGCGTGTGCATAGTCACAGGTGGACCAGAGAGCTGCCCATGTGCATGTTTTTATTGAACATACATATTTTCATTTTTAGAAGTGAATTTGTTGGGTGGAAGAACTTTGTTTTACCATATGAGAAAATGTCAATTGTTTGCAAAGTAGCTGAACCATTTTAAATATCTGCCAGCAGTATGGATGTTTCCAGTTTCTCTACTTGCTCACTAATACTTGTTATTGTCTGACATTTTTACTGTAGCCATAGTAGTGGGTGCGAGTTGGTATTTCTCATTGTGTCTTTGACTTATATTTACCCAAAGGAAGACTAATTCACTTGACAGATGAATAATACCACACATCTTTTCATGCCCTCATCAGCCATAGCTTCTTTTCTTATGCTATGTTTGTTTGGTATTGTTAATAATAATGACTCATACTACGAGCTGGACTTCTTTTCCTTAAATGAAATAAACTGCATATAATATTACGTGGGTTGATTCTGAAAACAAGAAAACATGAACACGTTGTCGACAATCTCAAACTCTTCTTATTCCACTAAACAAATTCTCCATTATCAAAAGATGATCTTAAGTTTGAGCAAAATCCAGATTATTTACTCACACAACTAGGTACAAATGATATGTCCAATGTTGTGTTTTTTCATATCCTTTGCTAACACAAAATAGAAGGAAGTAGAGTGATTACATATAATTTTATATTTCAGCATTTTTCACTTCAAGTAAAATTCAGATTCCATCTTACAATGGAATTTCATAACAGAATGATGAAGTATAGTCATAAGTGCGGTGGAAAAGAATACATGCTCTTTATATAAAATATGCCAGACAATTTTTCCCTGTGACTTCCAGGAATAAAAATGAAATTCACTACATTCGTGGTTTGGAGAAAATAAAAACAACCTTAAGTTGTATAATATGAGTTCTGCAAGGGGCAGATACTTACAACTGCCAGCATTTCTATTTCTTTTCTGTCAAACAAAATGTTTTATTTTGATGTCATATGTTTCTGGGAATTATAAATATTTTTTTCATAAATACATGACTACATAATTTTCGCTTCTAGCATAGCATTCTAGAAATTTTTAACTCCAGGAGTTGGAAATAACAAAGATTTAGCATTTTTGAACTGCTTTTTATGCAGACCATGTACTTGCCAAGTCAACTGTTTTAGCAGAGGTGATTTTTTGCTTAAGCTCTTCTTTTTGAAGAGAATTTCAACATGACGACATGTAAGCAATGCTATTGAATATGCTAGTGGGATTTAAAAATCAGATTATGATTTCCTACCTAATAGAAATTTCAAAGTTTCATAAACCTTTCCTACCTAAAAATGCATGTTGCCTACAAGCTGCAAAGTGGCCTTCAATGTCCTACATATTTGCAATTGTTGCCCCTTTTTATGCAAGACATAACCAAAATTATTGAGAAATATTTACATCAGAAATAGAAATGAATTCTTTCAAATATGAAGAATGTCATTTTAAGCCCTATTTTGAAAGCCTGGTAATGTTTTTTAGGGGCGATTGATGTTATATATTTAGGTGAAATGTGAAGCATGATGTATCTTTATAATCCCAACAAAATTTTACTCTTATCTCTAAGACCTGATATTCTTTGAAAGATTTTTTTTTGGTTGTCTAGAATGGCTAGATGGCAGAGACTTTTGCTTCAGATTACTTGTATAGATATAACATTTGTCCATCTGTGCTTACTGCTTTCTTTGCCTTGCATTCCTAAGAGTTTGATGTGTGATATTGCTTTGAAGAAATCATTTTTTATAGTTACCAGGCTTTATGCATATAAATAATTTCCACAAAAATAAGGCCATGAATAGACTGAATGTTTTATATTTAATACTGTTGAGATGTATGGCTCCACAAATTAAATATGCTATTTTCAAATGTCTCACTAAACTAAAAGGACTATACTAAAATTTTGTTTCATCTAATACTTACAACTTTTTAAAAGGTTAATATTTCTGCTTTATCCTAGTGGAATACATATTTAATGGACAAATTTCTCTTTAAATCAGTATTTTCACCCACAAGTTTCAGGTGGTTGAAAAGAATGAGACCTAACTATCTGCATACTCCATCTGCACTCCACCAGAGGAATTTTATTGGAGGGGAAGAAAACTAAGTATAAACTGAACTAGGGAGCAGCCATCAAAACTAACTGCTGTAATAGAGAAGTATATCCTTGTTTTATATATAGTGTACTAGGTTGCTCTGGTAGTAATAAACATTATTAAGTGTGGAAAAAGTGTGAAATGTTTTGACTATTATACCTAGCATTTATGTTCTAAAAGACACGTTTTTCTGTTATTTTTCCCCATAGAGCAAATAGTCCATTATTGAATAATGGTGCCTCAGCTTAAAACCAAGTTGGATTTTAGGGCTCAAATTTTTCTTTGGCTCTGGGTTTAGTGTCTGTGATCACTACATTAACTCTTTGAATTCACTAAATCTTAGGAATCTGAAAGAGAAAAGCATGAATGATTCATATTTAAACTTTTAGATTGTTACCATAATATTGTTTGCAGGCTACTCATTTTCCCCCATTTTCTACAGTTTAGAGGTTCAAAACATTAGTGCGAATGTATAAGGTAAATTGTACATAAAAGATGCATAAATGAGTCTCATATATTTTAATTCCTCACAACAAAAAGAATGGTTATATGTTCCTTTTATGTCTCAATATGAAGCACATTTCCTTATTTCATATTTATTTTTTTTATTTTTATTTCATATTTAAAAACAATTTTATAAATGTACTCCTTATCCAAATAAGTTTCATCACATTTTTAGACAGAAAAGTTTTTTCCACCTCACAAATTAATGGACACACTAAGGAAGAAAATTAACTATTCCCTTTCATGCCTTTGAAGACCTATGTGGCTTTTGACTTCTGAACCATCTAAAAACCAGGCACCAGGCTTTTCCTCTACAAACTGATCATAAAGGACACCCCAGGAGGTCATAGGAACAGGGTAGTAGAGAAAAGACAGTGTGGCGTGAGTGGGGATCACGGATAACACTGGTCAACAAATTTTTACAAAAGTCATGTTACTGAAATAAAATTAGTCGTTTCCTATCAATTTGTATGTTCTCAACATGAATATGGCAGTCAAATTCTAATTTTGGCTCTAGTTTTTTGTGTAATCTGCAATAAATGGATGTTTACATCGCAAAATGCATGTCAATAGTAATAGGCCTACAGTTAATACCTGTAAAAAGTCAAGTCATAGACTACTTCTTAGATTTCTTCACTTGTTTCTTGCACAGCTGTTCAGGAGCATCTCTGGGGAGTGTCCAGCAGTAGTCAGCCAGCACCGTAGTGGACCATTTTCCTTGGTATCTTTGTTCCATTGATGCAATATCATGATGAAAACGTTTGCCGTGTTCATCACTAACCATCCCACAATTTTCAGGGAAGAAATCCAGATGGGAATGAACGAAGTGGATCTTTAGAGACATATTGCGGCCAACTTTCTGATACTGCATCAGCATGTCTTCTACTAGTTCCTTGTAGTTTTCTGCCCTAAGATTCCCAAGAAAGTTTGTATACACTAGGCGAAAAGCATTCCATGCTTGTTTAGCATCACTCTGCAGCAAGTTGTTGAACCAGTCATCTCAATACAGATGGAATGTTTGGGTAGACTATTCTTGACTTCTTTTGCTTTGTTATTCCGCCAGAAAGAGGAGGAAACAAGCAGAAGTAACAGTCTTTTATGTGGTTGCTTGGCTCTCTCCACACCATGGGGACTGCAAACAACATAGATGGTCTTTTGCCATTTAACCACGGTGAAAGCTGTGTTGTACATGGAGCACAGCATATAAGCGGGGCCCAAGGCTTGTATTGGTCTCCAACCTTGCATCCGAAGTAAAGATGCTAAGCCTTCTTCACTTGAGAAGTGATCCTTTTCTTCTGGTTGGCAAATGTCACTTCCTCACAAAGAAAGCAGAAATTGTCCACTCTATTAATGTACTTTCGAGGCATTACTGTTCTGTATTGTGCCTAAATGGATAAAATAATAACAGTTCTATGAAACAGTAGCTTAAACTGTCTCACACAAAGTCTGAAATATTTTCAATGCTCAACCTTTCTGACAGGGCTTTATATAGTACACTGCTGACGTCAGCTTACTTCAGCAGTTGCCTAGCAGTTGTATTGCATTGCATCAGAAAATGATGCACTTACCTCTGGATGATGTGTGCATGATGGTATTATGCAATGTGATGCAATATTGCAGCATTCTAGGTTGATTTAGGATATTGTTGCAGTCCTACTGGATAAATTTACACCGTGAAACATGTAAAATGAATTCTATGAGATAACTTCAAAATGAGAGCTAATAAAAAATTTTCAGGGTTATATTCATGTTCAGCACACCAAGATGCTACAGATTAGTGCCTTTTTACATCAGTAATGATCTCACTGTTGACCAGTGTAATTGGACCAGTTCATAAAACTGACTGGTGCTTTCAGGGCCTTCAGGATCAATTACATATATCACTCTTATTTGATGATAAAGTATTGACCAACCTTATGGCTTGGTGATCACATAATACCTAGTTCATGATGGGTAACAAATGTTGCACAGTATCTTGGTGGCCCATGGTTAAGTTTTCATTCTCAAATTAGGGCTAGTAGCTCACCAATATTTATTTCTCTAAAAAAAAAATAGCTATTTGTTGAAGATGGCAAAGATTTGCTAAAAAATCCTAAGGACTGCGCTATTAGTGATCTCTAGGACCCTGTGAAAGGTTCTAAATAGCACCCTATAAATGCCAATGTCATGCAGGCACCAAGGGATCACTTGAATCACAAACCCCAAGTGCAGAGCAGCTTGTTATCACAGGTATTGATATTCTAATGATATTGACTCATCCAGATGTTATATATATCAATATTGTAATGACCCTTACTGTTTGAGAGGTGGAAGCAATTGCCATAGAGTTATTTGGGTTATCAATTATAAAAACAACAGCTACTTGATTATGAAGACAGGGATAAAGAGACATGTTAAAGGCAAGGATGGATAAAAAACCTGACTATGTACAGAGACTCCAATTACCCTCTGCCCTAAATGAAAATTATCAGGTTGTTCTGATAGTATTACTTTGAACAGCTTTATAAATATAAGCACCACATTGAAGTTAATTTGAGATGTTTATAGACTTGAGACTTGTGGTTCTGGTACTAGGTTTTGGTGTTAGGAGTGAGGACTCTTGGTCTAAATCTTGAGAAAGGACTGAGGGTGGATTACTAGCCTTGAAGTTAAAACTGGTTTTGCTAGTTTTTAATACTAGGTATTGAGATAAAAAATCATTTTTTAAGTGAATAGCTTTATATAAGCAACATCTATATGATATCACAGCTGCAACTGGAGTAATCACCTGATTAAGCCTACAATAATTCACTCTTCTTTCTTCAATAACCATCTCTCTTCTGCACAGGCCAAGTAGGTGAGTAGTTGTATGGGTTACAGTAGGAATCACCACCGCTGCTTCTTTCAAGTCATTGAATCTAATACTAATATGTGCAGTCCCTCCAGGAAGGCAGTATTGTTCTTGGTTTACTCTTTTTGTATGTTGACTTACTTCTTGTGGCTTTCACTTGACCTTTGCGTCAATAATTGTCTCCGCTACACAGGTCAGGGAATCCATCCATGCAGGGGTTGTTCCAGCTGCTGAGTTCAGCTGTTTCAATTATGCATTTCAGAACTGAGGAAATAATCATAAATTGGTTTTGGGGATCCATCAGACTTGCCGTCGGATGGGAACTAAGGTAAAACTCCACAGCTTATCTGATTTCCATAAACCATACTCTGGTGAAGATAGTGATATTTTGGGTACCCAGGAATCAGTGCCACTTGATAGCCAACATACAGTAGTTAATGAAAATCAACTTCTTTTCTTTTCCCAAACGCATAGTCACCAAAGGAAAATACTATTATTCCTTGTAGGAGATTCCGGCAGAAAGGTTACAGAATACGTTTTTGACCACAAACATAAGGTAAGGTCAAATGTTTGACCACAGACGTAGAAGGAAGACCATGCTGGGTCTTCCCTTTGGGGTTTGAGTCTATAAACTGACTCAGGACTGAGAAGTGATTGAGAGGCTGTGACTGTTTCTCTGACTTCTGTTCACCGGGCTTAGAGCTTACTGCTTATAGAAATCAGTGGGGGGGGGGGGGGGGGAAGGCGGAGGGAGGGAAGGAAAAGGGCACAAAATGGAGTAGAAAAGAACACAAGGGACCATGGAGATGGATCACGGGTGAATTGGTGGTGGGCTACCCAAGGGAAATACAAAATGTAAAAGACATAAATAACAATAAAAATATATATTATAAAAAAAGAAAAAGAAATCAGTGAGGATGTAGTGTTCTTCCTTTATAGTTCCCCCTGGTAGCACTATGACACGGAGCCAAAGCGGTAGGTCTGTGGGAATCAGCTGTTCCGATGGCCTTTTGTCTCCGCTGCCCATTACCACATCCAGCTCGCTTTTAGTGGTCGAGTGCTGTCACTTGTCCCTGCTACCTGGGGATCCGATTACTCTAATTGCATTTAGGTTTTCCAATTCAGTGACTTCAGTCCACCTGTGAGGTGTGTTCCTCAGAAAATAACCACAGAGCTCTTCGATGATGCATGAACTCCGCTCACAAATAGTTTTTCCCATTGAAACAGAGGAAAATATATCTTTGGGAGCCTCAAATATGGGTGTTTAAGTCTTATATGACAAAACCACTCTAACATTCCAATCTTCCTAAATCTTAAATTTCTTTCTCTATATTTACAGGACATGGATCCAGCATTTCTAATTTGCTCATGGTAAGTTATCCTTTCTATTTACCAGCCAAATTAGTTGGTTGATACCTTCCTAACTCTCCAAGCTACTGCACACGCTACCATTAGCAAATCCATGTTAATAAATTCAGCCTCGTTGAACTTTAGGTTATTTCCATCATTATCCCATTCCTTAATATTTGTTTCCACATATATTGCCTATAATTTTATCTGTATAAATTAGAAAATTTAAAAGGTTCTTTTAGAGTTTTAGCACACTTCCTCATTGGGCATGCGTTGTACCTCACCCTCATAAGTCTGACAAGATTCTGGTCCAGAGATGATTCTGAGGAGCAACAATATTGTTTTGCATGACCGCTGCCTCAGGGGAAGCCATAAAGGTTTCCTTAGTCAATAAAAGGCTAATTCCCTCATAAAGAAACTGTAAGCTTGATTTTTCTGTGGGTGAGAGTCTTTTACCACTGTGAGTAGGGGGCCTGCTTCTACTGAGGTTGGAGAGCCATCTGGCAAAGATGGATCATCAGAATTTAGGGTATTTCCATTTTTATTCTCTTTTTTAATTTATGCATACAAGAACTGGGGTATAGACCTGAGGGGTGTGTGTGTGTGTGTGTGCGTGTGTGTGTGTGTGTGTGTGTACAAGAGAGAAAGAGAGAGAGAGAGGGTTCACTAGAGACAGAGTAGGGACCAGAACAGGCAGATTGATTGAAATACACTGCTGATGGGAACATCGGGCGAGACAGGAGAGGTTTGCTGCGCCATGTGGGTCAGCTTCTGTGCCCCCAGGGAACAAATCTTGCGCAGTGGCTGTTGATAACTTGATAGCACTAAGAATTTAGCCTATATCACCTATATCTATATCACCATGAAGGGCTTTAATGTTCCATTTTTATCAGGGCGTGTCCATTTGTCTTCAACCCAACTACAAGATGCCATTCCTTCCGAATCAACTTCCTCACTTTTAACAGTAGACATTCTGAAAGACTAGAAGTTCATTTTGCATTGAAATTTACCTAGTCACAGGATCAGTTTCTGCCTTTGATTTTTTAATAGTCTCAGCCTATGGCTACAAGAGATAAGGATCTCCTTTAGGGCATACATGGAATTTTCGGCATTTATCTAACACTTGAACTAAAAATTCAAATCCACAAGTCAGATCCTCCTTTTCTTTTACCACTTTTTCAAAGAAATTACAAACATTATGGTCAATCTTAGTATATTTGTTAGTTTTTCCAAAAATGTTGAAAAGCGTAATGGACACTATTACCCAGTTCCTTTATTCTTAAAAGTGGATGATGAGTAGTTTTTTTTCATAATTCTATTGCCAGATTATGAGGATTTCCATACAACTGGAAATAGTTTAAAATTAGCATTTTTAATCTAATCAGACTAGAGAGTTAACTTATCATTAAATTCTGTCCCTCTGGAATTACTGTTGTTACCAAAGTCTGTATTAGTAGAAATTCTTGTATTGTTCTGTTTATTGTTTAACATCTATTTATCTATTGATCAAACATATATGTATATATGAAATTTATTATAAGGAATTGGTTTACATGATAGTGAGTTCTGAGAAGTCCCCAAATTTTTGCTGGCAAACTAGAGATCCAGAAGATCTGTTGGTTTAATTCCAGCCTGGGCCCAAGTCAGAAGGAAGAAATGACTGATTTCTCATCTTGAAGATCATTAAGGAGAGAACAAATTCTCCCTTAAGCTTCTTTTTTTGTTCTTTTTAGAGCTTCAGTGGATTTGATGAGTCCCATTAACATTGGCAAAGGTGATATGCTTTATTCAGTCTATAGATTCAGATGTTAATCTCAACCAGAAACACCCTCACAGAGAGACTCATAATAGTGTTAACCAAATATCTGAGCACTTGTGCCCCAGCACATTTGGATCCATCAGTCACCACATTATCTATATCTATACCTAGATATTTTCTTATTTTAATGTATATTAATTAGTCTTATAACATCACTTCTTGGCTATCTACTCTTGCGACAGTAACTACTTCCATTTTGACATTATATATATAATATATACATATTTCAAATGCAGGGACAATGTTTTATAAATGCAGAAAGTTATGATTAAAATGATGACATGGAAACTGAGAAAAAAGAAGTGACATGTAATGAAAATTTGTAGCTTGGATCTGTCCTAGCCAGTGATGCAAAACTGCTGCTTCTGGGACTTTGATATTCAAAATTTAATAGAAAATGTGAGAAGACATGTAAGTTAGTGCTGAAATAGCTTTAACATTTTCAAAAAATGGAAGAAACACAAACTTTATTTTTCATTAATGACCATAAAAGTGTGCTCATATTTTATATTAGTGCATATTTTTAGTTAATGATTGTTAAATCCAAATGTAATTATGGGTTATTTTGTCTTTTAAAATGCCTTTTATAATTTGAAAGTAAGCTTTATTTAATTGTCTAACTAATACAAAATAATCAATGTGGGCATGAATAAAGTATGATTGAGTTTTTGGTACATTAAAGTTTAAAAATACAACAGAGGAATTGTGTTTATATGGAATATAATAGGAAATTACTAAATTTAAAGAAAGCACACCTAAATGGAATAGTCATTCTTAAAACCTAGATTAAGTAGGTGACTCAGTGCAACTTTGTTCCCTCTTCTCCATCAGCTACTTAAAAACCAGCAGGTTGGAGATATCACTCACAATGACTATTAGACAAACGCAAGTACTTTTCATCTGAACTTGAATTACTTCAAAGTAATGGATAATTTCTCTGACCTGTAAAAGGAAATTGCCTGTGGATTGAGGGAACTTTATACGGAAAGCCTCCTTCAGTACTGACTTCAAGAATTTATTTTTCACTTTTGAACATCTCACTTATTAGACATTCTGCAGTATAATTCAAATTACTCACAGATATATATTATTTATAATTAGCTTCATCATTTCTCAAATTTTTGCTCTTAATATATTATCAAATGTACTATATATGTCTATTTTATTTTTCTTTTTTTAAGCATTGTGAGTTATTTTACTTAAACTTAAGTGGTACAATAATTAAGCAATAGAAATGATGCCCATACTTCTACTTTTTTCTTAGTTAAAAATACCATTTTTTATTGCACTATCCGTGGCTACAACAGTGTATCTGATTTAATAGTAAAGGTTCACACCTCTTCAAATGTACATCACCATGCCATACCCACCAATGAAGCACTCATAATTATCTTCCAGTACAGTCCACTACGTAGCTTGCCCCTCTTTATTCTTGTCTCCATCCTTGCCTGTGGTGGCCCAATTCTTTACTCAAATATTTAGTATTTGTTTTGGTTTAATTTTGTCTGTTTTGATTTTCATATTTCAGAATAAGTGAACTCATCTGGTATTTATCTTTCTTTTGACATTTCACTTAGCATAACTCCCTCAGTTTCATGTATGTTATTACAAATAACAAATATTTGTTATTACCAATAAAATTTCTTATAACTGAGTAGTATATGATCATATCAATGATTGATATCATTGTCTGTATATATTACAGATTGTCAATCTCGTCATCTGTTCTTAGCCAGATGCTTAGGTTGCTTCCACAACTTAACTATTGTAAATAGTGCTACAATCTACTAGGTGAGCACATATCCCTTTGATTTAGTGTTCTGTGTTCTTCAGATAGAAACCTAGGAATGGATTTACTAGAGCATATGGCATATCTATATTAAACATTTTGAGAAACTTCCATACTCTTCCATAGGAACAGGAAGAGTTTACATTCCTTCTAAAAGCTTAAAATGTTTACTTTCCTGTACACCCTTGCCATCACCCATTGTTTCTGGTCTTTTTTATATGGGCCATTTTCACAGGTGTGAAGTTGATTCTTTTTTTATTGTTATTTATGTCTTTTACATTTTGTATTCCCCTTGGGCAGCCCACCACCAATTCACCCGTGATCCATCTCCATGGTCCCTGGGAGGATAAGGGCACAAAATGGAAAAGAAGAGAGAGAGAGAGAGAGTGAAGTTGATTCTTATTGTCGTTTGGATATGCATTTTGCTGATGATAAGTGATAGTGAGCATTTCCTCCTGTGCCTGTTGGCCATCTGTATATCGTCATGGAATCAGTGCCCATTTAGTTATTCTGTCCATTTTGGACTAGCTTATTTGATTTCTTTTTGTTGAGTTTTATGAGTTCTGTGTAACTTTTGGATATTGGCTAGTTGTCAGATGTATCATGTGCAAATATTATCTTCTATTCAGTGGGATGTCTTTCATCCTTTTCACTTAATGAATTTTCTTTTGTTGGGCAAAATCTTTTTAGTTAGATATAGTCCCATTTGTATGATTTTGTTTCCCTGCTGAGTTCAGACCCAAAGACATCCCAGAAGCCAATGTTAGGAAGTATTTTACCTATATTTTTTTCTATTTATTTTATGAATCCTGGTCTTACATATATGCATTTTATCCATTTTGAGTTAATTTTTGTGTATGATGTGACATCGTGGTCTGGTTTTATTTATTTTTTTTTTCTTGCATGTGACTGGCTGTTCGGTTTTCCCAACTGTTGAAGGTACTTTCCTTTTTCTTATGTGTTTGCTTGGCTCTTTATTCATAAATTTACTGCCTCTGTAAATGTGGATTTATTTCTAGACTTTCAATTCTATTCTATTTACCTGTGTGTCTATTTTTTCCAGTAGTATACTGTATTGATTACCATAGCTTTGTAGTATAGTATAAAATCTGAATATGTGATACAAATGTTCTTTTCTTCTTGTCTTGTTTCTTCTAATACTTTTAATATTATATTGGTTGTAGTAGTGAAAGTGGACATACTTATCTTACACTTGACTTTATAGGAAAAACTTTCAGTTGTTTTCATTAGAGTATGATATCAATTGTGGCGTTGAGTGTATGGCCTATATTATGTTGAAGTATGTTCATTCTATTGACACTTTATTGAGAGTTTTTAATTATAAACAGATCTCAAATCCCTTCACTACAATTATTGATAAGATCATATGGTATTTATCTCTCCTTTTGTTTATGCGATGTGTAACATTAACATGCAGATGTTCAACTGTATTTGCATTCCTGGAATAAATTACACTTGGTCATGACATGTGATACATTTAACTATTGAATTCAGTTTGCTTAGATTATATTGAAGATTTTTGCATTTCTATTCATCAGGAATATTGTGCATGGTTCTGTTGTTCTTTTTTTTTTCCTTTTTCTTTTCTTTCTTTTTTTTTCTGATTTCTTAGCCTGCTTTTGGTAGCAGAATATTTTCCTCATAAACTGTGTTTGGAAGCATTCCCTTTTCCTCACTTTTGGGGGAAGATTTTGAGAAGGATAGGTATTAGTTCATCTTTAAAAGTATAATAGAACTCACTAGTTAAATAGTCTGGTCCTGGACTTTTGTTTTTTGGGAGATTTTGCTTTTGCTTCAACTTCCTTCCTGTTCAAGTTTTCCATTTCTTCCTATTTCTGTCTCTAAAGGTTATATACTTCTAAGAATGTGTCCATTTCTTCTAGGTTATATCATTTATTGCCATAGAGATGTTTTAATGGCTGTTTATGATCCTATGAATTTCTGAGATGTATGTTCATGTGTGCTCAGAAATTATGGGGTGCTACGCCCTGTAAATGTCTAGTAGGTTCATTTATTCTGAATTCTCATTTAAGGTTATTGTCTCCCTGTTGATTTTTTTCTGTCTGGTTGATATGTCCATTTATGTAAGTGTGTTGTGTTGCTATTCCCTACTACTATTACATTGCAGTAAATGTCTATTTTTAGATTTGTTAATAATACCTTATATATTTTTATTCTCATTTGTTTCATGTATATACATTGATTTTTTTTGTCTTTCTGATATACTGACTCCTCAATGATTATATGATATTCATTCCCATCACTTGTTATCTTTTTTAGTTCAAAGTCTGTTTTAGCAAATAGCAGTATGACTGTCAATGCTTTTTTTGGGTCTCATTTATGTGTCAAATTATATTCCAACCATTTACTTGGAGTCTGTATTTACCGTTATAGCTCAAATCAGTCTTCTAAGGACAGCAGAAAGTTTAGTTTTATTTTCTGTTTAAATCAGCCACTTTGCTTTTTGATTGTTCTGTCAATCCATTTACATTTAGCTTGAGTATATGATAATTTCCTACTACAATTTTGTTTTTATATTCTCATACTTTTAAAAAAAGAGTAAATCAATTAAAATGCTTCCCTTCCTCTCTATAATTCTGGAGTGAGTGAAAAGGCCGCATAATATTGGTCAGTTTTCATGCTAAGCAAAGCAATCTGATATGGCACAAACACAGCAAGCAACAGAAGTCAGGTAATTCTCATGATCTAAAACTATGGTGATGGCTCCACGGGTGAACAGGTGGTGGTAACTTATGGGGAATACATAATAATGTAAAAGATACGAATAACAAAAATAAATATTATATTAAAAAAAACTTTGAAAAGCTCTTGGTTTGTGATGACATGCTATAAATATATCACTTAATTTTATATGAAAATGTCCAAAAATTATGGAATTTGTGTATATTTGCTGACAGTAGAACTACAGCTATTTGTTTAAAAAAATAAATAAAATCTGTTTGGAAGAAATCTGTTTCTTCCAAACAGATTATGGGTGAGTTGATCCCTAGGTCAGAGATTGATTGCAATTTTCAATGTTCTTTTTGCCTGATCTAGAAATTGTGATTGACAAGTGTAGATTGTAGGCAGAATGAGGTCAAAGTTCTAAGGATGTCTTGCCTTTGATTGAATAATATTCTCAGTCAGGATCTATGTTTAGTTAGTATTTTCATCACAGAGTCTATTAATTCTGACATGTCTTCCTAAATTTTATTCATGCACAATAAGAGAAACATGAAAAAAATTAAAAAGGAGAATTAAGGTTACTAAAGACAGTGAAACTGCTAATTAAGGGCAAAAAAAAAAAAAACAAAACCCAATCAAATGTAAAGTACTGTCCTTTGTTGTCCTTACTTTACTTGGAATGAAAGACTTCTTTCAAAGAAATAGACTAAAGAAAATAGAGTGCAATGACATTGATATTGTTCTTCAAGTTATGGAAGTTTCATTCCAAACTCCTTCAAAGTTTCATTCTTAATGCTCTATTTCATTCCATTTGAATTCTGACAGAGTAAAACTAGGAGGAACACTTTGTCATTTTTATTTACTTTGCATCCTATGAATTGACATATGAAGAGACTGCTTATGAATGCATTATGTCTACCTTAATAAGGTTTGCATTAATAAGGTTTATTGAGACTGTGTTGCTGTGTTATTCCAAGGGGTGTCACCCCATTTATTCAGAAAGTAGACAGTATCTAAGTAGATGAAAAAGACATATGAGAATGAGTCTTTTAGTTCGATCAGTTTCATTAGCTATTGTGGACGCATTAATCAAACTCAGTTATTTCAGAAATCATGATATTTTTGTTCTTGTTGCTAAACTATTATAATAAAAAAATTAAAGCAGTAACTTACATTATATGATTATCTGGTCAATAAATTTCAAATGTAATGAGAGCAATATATCCATATTTACTTACATATGGATATCTATTTGCAATTTTCTTATAAAAGATTAAGTAATACAGAGTCAGTTTTAAGTCAACTTTCTCAAAATAACGTTTATACTTCACCAGTAATACTTGGAGAGTTTTAAGAAATTTCACTTTACTAGGCTGAGCTCAGAATTACTACATCAGTATTTTCAGAATGAAGTTTGGGAAATCTGCATTTTTGTAAGATTTTTAGATGATTTTATATACAACAAGAATGAGAACCATTACTCTGAATTGATCTATCAGTTTTCTATAGCTGACAACTTTAAGTCTGACTTTAAGGTTGACATGCAGCCATTTTCAGCATAATGAAGGAACTTGGAGGGAATTATATATAGTAAAGCAAGTTAAAATAGGATATTTGTTTTAGCAGACAATTTGGTAAAGTAAAATACTTACAAATACTAGTGGATATTATTGAGGGCTCTGATTTTAAAAGGGTAGGATGAGGGAAAATGGGGCAAGGGGCTATAAGATAGTCATGGGGAAAATATGGCATAATAGTAGTAAATGATCTATTAAAATTAATTCTATATTAATATTTTAATGAAAGTCTATTTTAGTATATCAATACTTATATAGAATTACATTCAGTGAATGTTTAAATGCATCAATGAATAGCCTGTAGTTGGTTATTTTGGTTTATATTCATTTTTCATAATGGAGGTGATACTGCAATAAACACAAATCTTTTTTCCCGCCTGGTCTAGGGCTTATTATAGTTTAAATTTAATTTATTTTTATATTTTTATCTTTAATTTTTTAAACTTTTCTTGCATTATTGTCAATTTTTATACAATATTTGATTTCTCCCCTCAGGTGTAATCCCCATAAATCTCCCACCAACACATCACCTGTGAACCATCACCCTAGTCCTTTGTGCTCTTTTCCTTTCCTGTTCTAACTCCTCTCCCTCCACTCCCCTTGCTATATATTTTGGACCTATACTTTGCCAGCTAACAAAGAATCAGAAAAAAAAAGTAAGCTCAAATCTTTTGCACCTATTTTTGTTAGTCATTTGGTATATACCTGAATATGAAATCTCTGGTACAAAAGATTTTGCTTTTCTTTAAAGTTCTTTAGGTCATATGTATTTTTTATATGTGAAATTTCTTAAGTTACTCTTTATTTTGTGTGGGGAGGGTGTCCAAAATTTTAAAAATAACTTAAAATATAGGTTTATGGGGGCCACCTTGGTGGCTCAAGGGGTTAAGTCTCAGCACTCTGAAGCTATAGGCAGCCACTGCAGCAAGAGTTCGATCCTGGCCAGGGAGCTTCCCAACATGGCGCAGCAGACCTCTCCTGTCTCTAGCCCGCTGCTCCCCTCAGGAGTGTATTTCAGTCAATCAGCCTGTTCTGTTCCCCACTCTGTCTCTGGTGAATCCTCTCACTCCCTACACCTCCCCACCCCCCACCCCACCCCCACCCCCGGCCCACACACACCTCTGGTTTAGACCCCAGCTCTTGTATAAATAAATAAATAATTCTTTTTTAAAAAGGATAGCTTTATGTATATTTAGAGATAAGTTCTTTCATATACTTGTGTCATATTATAACAGTCCAAAATTTTTTATATCTATGTTGTTAAATAAAACCATTTTGTGATGGCTCCATGGATGAACAGGTGGTGGTTACTTATGGGGAATACATAATAATGTAAAAGATACGCATAACAAAAATAAATATTATATTTAAAAAAATAAAAAAAAATAAAACCATTTCCCCCATCATCTTTTGTTGTTTTTTTTAAAGATTTATTTATTTATACATACAAGCTGGGGTACAGGCCAGAGGTGTGGGGCGGCGAGAGGGTTCACCAGAGACAGAGTGGGGAGCAGCACAGGCAGATCAGAAATACACTGCTGAGGGGAGCAGCCGGCGAGGCGAGAGAGGTCTGCCGCACCATGTGGGATTCTCCCCGGCCGGGCATTGAACTCTCATTGGGCGCTGTCAACAGCTCCACAGCGCAGCCCTCAACCGCTGCGCCACCAGGGAGGCCCTCCCCATCATCTTTTGTTACTCTAAAAGTTTTCACTTAGTTTATGTATCTTCTGATAGTCAATTACAAGAGAATTATCTAATAATCATGTTGACAATAAACTGAAAGAATGCATATTCTAATTACCTTAATACATATTTCTATTACTATTACTTTGTATTCTTAATTTATTCACAATTAGATACTTTGGCAGTTGTTTATTTTACCTGTTAATGGGAAGTTTTCTGTTTAGGAATGTGTGAGAATGAAACTAGACAAAGATATAGCGGCATTGCTTTGTCTATGTGCAGGAGAAATTTCCTCACATTTTCTTCTTCTAAATCTGATGGACAAACAAATTAACAGATTAGCAGAAGAGAGGTCAAAATTTAATAACATATGCATGGAGAATTCACACGGTTGTAAATTCTAAAGATTAATGGAACAGATTGGGAATATTTATACCATGTTTAGAGACCTGAGGCATCAAGGAAAGGGAGAGGGGGAGTCTTTACATGACAGACAAGAAGGGGTTACCTTATCCTTATTCTGAGAGTAAAGATGAGATTCTCAGAGAGGAAGTGTTCTCTGATAAGGGGGTGAATGAAACACCCCCTGCCCTTCTAAAACTACCTAAGAATGGGAGCAGTGATTGCTTGTGTGGTGAGGAAAAAGGGCAGAATCTCAACAGGTGATGAGCTTTCCATAGATTGGAGAAGAATGAAGGATTTAGGGACAGAATCTTCTCCTCACCCTCAAAGCAGTTAATTGCGCTTAGCTCTAAATTGTCAGCATGTCAGAGCAGGGCATCTTGAGAATAGTTCTGAGAATTTTGAGGTGTTCTGATTTGGGGACCTGTACTTTATTCTCTTAGTTGATACATGTTAGTAATGAAAATTTCACAGACAAGGAATGATGTTTAACTCTGGATTGAACTCTATAGAAATATTTGTTTCGAGAAATATACCTTTAGATACATAATCCAGCACTTTGGGTGGTAAATTCTTTGAAGTGTAAGCATGTAAGGGAACTCTTAATTTGATAGGTTTTGAAAATTTGCTAATTTCTAGTGTTGGCAAAATTGTGCTGATAGAAATACACAATTTTAGAATGTTCTCAAGACAGATTTGAGAAAATATTTTGTAGTCATTTCTAGGATATTATTCCCATACTATTTGTGGTGATATAGGAAAGACAGAAAGTGGTGTGATTTTTTGATATTTTCATAAGAAATGAAAATGCTGTCAGAATAGGAAGATGGCTAAAAATATTATCTGCCTATGCAAAAATATCACAATATTTCATAATATTTTAGTGTATTCCATTCAACACCATCTTATCCCCAAAGACCAAGATATTTCTACCCAGGTATGTGAATGAATTTTTATTTTCAGAGGCACATATTTCTATGAACACTGAAAATGTTTCAGATAATTCTGGGTTATCTTTGTAATTGGCACTGAAGACATGACAAAAACTTTAGATCTTGTTACAAGTCTAACAAAATGTATTAAATATTTATAGATTATATAAATTGTAAAATTCAACATTTCTGGTACAGTTTATCTCCTGAATGTTTATGAAAACATTAATACCTATAAAACTAGAGAAGGAACAATTCTTATACCAACTGTGACATCTTAACCTTACTACTTAAAAGGAAAGTTCAAAATAAATATTGTGATTCATATTGGGAAACTCTCAGTATATAATAAATTTTCTAATGAAATTTATATTATCATTAACCTTGAAAATTCACTTTTATTAAATTAGTTTAAATTAATGTCTGAAAATATTTTTCTATAAGGATGCTAGTTGAAGTTTTCATTTAATATCTAAAAAGGTTAAAGTGGGGCCTCCCTGGTGGCGCAGTGGTTGAGCGCTGCGCTGTGGAGCTGTCGGCAGCGCGCAATGCAAGTTCGATGCCCAGCGGGGGAGAATCCCACATGGTGCGGCAGACCTCTCCTGCCTCACCCACGTATTTTTGATCTGCCTGTTCTGCTCCCCACGCTGTCTCTGGTGAACCCTCTCGCCGCCCCACGGCTCTGGCCTGTACCTCAGCTTGTATGTATAAATAAATAAATCTTTAAAAATAAATAAATAAAAAGGTTAAAGTACTTAAATATTCAGCAACAAAAGATTTATTAAAGTCTATGTTTAAACAATAATCTGCAGTCACTGCAAAAGAACACAAATATATCATTACTTATAACATATTTTAAATGAAAAATATATAAAATATTACTCATCTAAGACCACTTTTAATAAAAATAAAATAAATGAACAATCTCAGATAAAACAGGAAATATATATAATGAAATTGTCACCACTATAATTATATAGTTACTCCAATATGTTTTATGGTCTTCTTTGTACTTATATGTAGTTTATAATTTTGTGATAATTCTATATATTCTATAACAAGAATAAAGTTTACTAAAACACTTAAAATGTACCTGGAAGAATTAAGTGAGCTTCTAATTTAATAAATCACATGACTGTTTATATTTGTCTAAGTTATAGCAAAGTCAGAATTAGAATTCAGGTCTATTTTTTCCCCTATTTTTGTTTCTTATGCTATATAGTAATAGGTTTTGCATAGTCTGAATTACTTAAAAGATTAATCCATTCAACACTTACTTTATGCAATGACAGTTATTTATTCAGACTTTGAATAAGCTGCTAAAAACTTTAATGTAATCTATACTACATCTTTTTCATGAAGTCAAGTGGAATAAGATTACTCTAGATTTGTGAACTGTAGTTTTTACTTTGCTTATACTAATATAGTATCTGACCTTAGAAAACATAAGTCAAATAGAGTCAGCAAGGGCAAAATTTTGCTCACTTGCTCTGTGTCACTGTTTTAAGGTTTTGTTTGGAAGGATGGACTGGTGAAAGTAATATTTTTACCTTGCAATCACTCCCAGCAGAGTCCTTCTTTAGTTCAGTTTGTTACTCTCTTGAAAAAAGAAAAAAGTCAGAAAAAGGAACCAAACATTAAAAAGCATTCAAACATGTAATGTCAGGGGACTGCTTTTGCTGAGACTGCTACACTCATTCTCAATCGATGGTCTCCGATATGAGATTTTTGGATTTATTTCTGTTAAGACATTTGAATGAAATTTATGAAGCAGTACAATGGAGGGTGAGTACATAAACCATTCTTTAGGTACAATTAACAGCAATATGGCACCCCAGCTGAGTTAATTTATCTGGTATATCAAAAGGACATCATTTCCATTGTGATCCCTTTAGACACATCAACAAAAATCATCTATGAACTACTAACTTGAAATTACAGGCTCTAGGAAGACTCTAACTAGATGAACAAAAGCAGCTTTATAATGTGGATCTCTACAAACCAAGACAGAATCATAATCTCTAACTCATATACATTGTTGTAAACCAATGTTACCTGAATAGAAAATAATACAATTAAAATAAAACATTTAAATGGAAAGGGAAATAAAATAAGATAAAAAAGAAATTAAAACATGTTGAGGCTTTCCATGTGAATATATAGAAAGTCTGTTTTTGTGTACTTGGAAATATATAAATATAGCTTGCATTTGGAGTTCTGTGGGAAATACATAAAAACATACACACACATCTGTTAGGTCACTTATTAGTTGTGTTGTTTATATTTTTACATCTTCATATTTTATTAGTATCATTTATCTACTATTAATCCTAAGCAAGATTATTTATATAGTCTCCTAATACATTTTAAAACTTATTAACATTTCCTTTAACTTTTAAAATTTGAATTTGAAACTTGCTATTAATTACATACAGATTTAACACTGTGATGTATTCTAAATGGATTTAACCACTTATTATTATGAACTACTTTTAGCAATATTTTTGCCTTAAAAGTTTGTGTATCTGTTATTGGAATAGCTATTTTATCTTCCTTGGATTTGTAATTTTATGGAAAATTTTTAAATAGTCTTTTACTTTCAAATTTTCATTTTTCTTATATTGTGTATTTTATAAGAAGGTATAGTTGGGTTTTAACATTTTAATCTAACCTATTTTACATATATTATTTGATCAAATTAGTTAATATAATTATTATGATGATTTGATTTTCACCTTCTATGCTTCTGTTTTCCATTTAGCACATATAATCCATGTCTCTTTTACTCCATGCTTGTTATAATTTTTATTTATTTTTAAAATATTTGATAATTATTAATCTTAAAATGTCTGATAATTTTCCATTATTAATTTGCTAGCTATATATTTTTATATATTACTTCAGGGGTTTCTTACTACAGTTTAATCTAGCACTAATCAAAACTTCTAGAATCTTAAAAACACTAGCCCTTTTTTGTCTATGTTCTTATTTTTATGCATTTTAACTGTAAGTACATTTTAAAGTCTGGAAGATTTATAATTGTGTTATACAGTCAATATTTTTTATTTACTCATATACTTAGACATTATTGTGCTCCTCAATCCCTTCTGCATTGTTTATCTTTGCTTAGGACTTGTCCTAGATAAATATGTAGGTAGCATAAAACAAATGTTTTCTCATTAAAAATTAATGAGATAACTAGTCTTTGAAGAAAAATAATATGAATTGTAAGACTTGTGCCATTTAGAATAATCATGTCAATAATTGTGTAAGTTTGGAGAAAAGAAAATTGGAATGCTCTAGTGCAGTTTTCTTGTAAATGAAATAACATTAAATTAAACATGCAGAATACCTATGATAATTTAAAGGAACGTTCTCTAAACCAAGAATGAAACAAAATTTAGGGTTAAAATGATGAAGATAAAATTGAATACCACCTATGTAATCAGTCCAAAACAGACAGAATATTATTCAAATAGAAAAAAAAATGTCAATATGGCACAATTAGGTCCAGTCGTATCAATATTTACACTGAAGGTAAACGGTCAATCTCTGAACTTTCCAGTACATGATACATTTGTGACTATTTAATTCTAAATTTATTAAAAGATACAATTCAATGTCTCAAACATATTGGCCTTAGTTCTGTACTTTGTATTTTAGGATATTACCAACATCACTTTTCTTTTAAAGAGTACGTGTCTAAATGCATTAAAAGGCAGAAATCGGGCCTCCCCGGTGGCGCAGCGGTTGAGCGCTGCGCTGTGGAGCTGTCGGCAGCGGTGACGCGAGTTCGATGCCCGGCCGGGGAGAGTCCCACATGGTGTGGCAGGCCTCTCCTGCCTCACCCGCTGCTCCCCTCGGCAGTGTATTTCTGATCTGCCTGTTCTGCTCCCCGCTCTGTCTCTGTCTCTGGTGAACCCTCTCGCCGCCCCACACCTCTGGCCTGTACCCCAGCTTGTATGTATAAATAAAAAATAAATCTTTAAAAAAAAAAAAAAAAAGGCAGAAATCACTTTTCAGAATGGATTTTAAAAGATATTTTTAAAATGTATTTGAGGATCTGTCTTCCTCAATTTAGCTTCATGAAATTGATACATATTTTCTCTGATGCCTGGATAACATGTATACATATAAATATAAAAATAGAATAACTGTATGCACTTAATTAATTAATCCATTTAGCACTGTTTGATGACTTTATTTCTGCTAAAACTTCTTGATCTGAAGCCTACTTTGATATGAATATAATCACTGCCTCTATCACATTCTACCTTGCTCTCATACTCTTTGTTGTCCTCCCTCTCTCTCCCTCTCCTCCACCTCTCCTGAGTGTCTCAGACCTTTGGCCTGCTTTCAAGGGTCAGTTTTACCATTTATCTGATCCTTTGTTTGGTTTCTCTAGATTCCACATATAAGTGAAACCATCTGGTATTTATCTTGCACCTTCTGGATCACTTTGCTTAGAATAATCACTTCTGGTTCCATCCATTGTTGATACACATGCCATGAATTTATCTTTTTTTTTTTATTGTCGAATGGTATTCCATAGTGTGGTAATACCCTGTCTTCTTGATACACTCATCTGTTATGGGGCATTTAGGTTGTTTCCATATTGTGGCTATTGTAAATAGCTGCTATAAACATAGGAGGGCAGGTTTCCTTTTCAATTAGTATTTTTTTGTTCTTTGTGTAGATACCTAGGAGTAGAATTGCTGGGTTGTTTGGAAAATCCATTTGTAGTCTTTTGAGAAACTACCATACTGTTTTCCAGAGGGATTAGGACAGATATTTTTATTATATTATAAATTTAGAGAATAAGGATCAGTTGTAAGCTTAGAGAGCAGCTTATTGTCTTTTGTTGCATTCTTTGTGGTTTTAGTCTCATGTCTGGACACTTTATCATAGCAGTTCTATAAAAATACAGGCCTTTTCCCAGGATAAAACTGGTAAATAAAATTGTATTTCCTTATTTCACACATAGTATATTATATATCTTGGCATTCTATTTCATATATTGAGCCTAAAGCCAAAAATATTGCACACTTTTTAAAAAAGATTTATTTTCTATATTTATGCATACAAGAACTGGGTTGTAGGCCAGAGGTGTGGGGGGTGAGAGGATTCACCAGAGACAGAGTGGGGAGCAGAACAGGCTGATTGACAAAATACACTGCTGAGGGGAACAGTGGGCGAGACAGGAGAGGTCTTCTACGCCATGTGGATCAGCTCCCTGGCCAGGGATCAAATTTATGGTACAGTGGCTGCAGATAGCTTCATAATGCTGAGACTCAACCCCTTGTACCATCAGGGATGCCCCCCAAAAAAAATTGCACAATTTTAATATTTTTCCAATTATGATAATTTTTCTTGTGATTTCTCCAGTCATTTACTTATGAAATGGTCACAAAGGAATTGGATTTCCCAAAGCCGAAGGGTAAAAGTAGGATTTTATTGAGATCATAACTTTTAGTAAAAATAAAAAATATTTCCATAATAATAAAAAGCAATTTTAATATGTGAATTAAACTTAGTTCAGTGTATCATAATAACTGAAGAAATTTGTCTCAATTATAGGTAATCTCAGCTATTAGCAATAATAATACCTTTAAGAATCTCTTAATGAAAACACAGCTGTTGAATGACTGTTTCATCAGAAGACCATTAACTCTGAAAATAAGTATAAATGTCCAAGATAAAATCCTTAAATATTTTATTTGTGACTTTTGATGTCTGAATACTTTTAAAATATTTTAAGACTGCATAGTTGACTTTCTCAATTTTATTTTAAAAAGTTTATGTTAGTGCAATATTAATAGTGTTGCATCTTAACAATGTGTATATTTTTCTTAAGTTTTATCTTATCTAGGCATTAAGTCATATTTCAGTTAGCGTGAGTGTCTATAACACTTTATTATTTAATTTACATTGTGGCAAAAAACACTTATATTTCTGATTAAAAATGTGTACTTTTGACCGTTTATGTCACAGCATAATTCTGATGGCATTTCATCATTAACTCATAAAAGTCATCTGAGATGGCAAAATTTTCTTTTTTGTGTGTGAATGAGAAACTTGAAGTGCAGAGGGCTTAAACTTCTTACTGAAAGTTATAGAGGTACTAAATGTAAGAGCCAACTGTTTGAACATAAGCAGTTTTGCCCTTGGGTCCTTAGAATTGATGCAATAATTAATTGCCTTTCTGATTGATCACTAAGTTATTATGATCATGTGAATCAGTATTTACTAATTGGATATTTTCTCATTTAAATTGTAAGTCCATATAAGTAAATTAAAATTTAAATGAAGAGATATTTCAAGTTTTATGAAAAGGGATGCTGAATAAAAATATCTAATTATTATAGTTACTTATCTCCAGGATTAGATGTCACAACAAAAGCAAAATCAAAAATTAATTTTTATCAGTGAGAGAGTTCATTTGACTATGATCTTGTTTAGATATTTTCTAGTTGGTTTTATGTGGTTTAACGTGAGGTTCTCATGAGGTACATGCATTGACAGAGCATCTTTTATTTACATAGTAAGTATATGAAGTTTAATGCATGATGATATGATTGAGTGTATAAGGGAGAATAAGTATTCAATATTACCTTCCATTTATAAGTTCTTTCACAGTTCACTAACTCCTCTAAAACACAATAGCTTTGTCTTGCTTTTAAGTGTAAAAAAATATTTTTATTTACTTTTTTTTGCTACCATATTAAGTTTTCAACCTGAAAGTCATATTCATTTAACCCAATGTGGATCATTTGCTCTCAATAACTAGGTGTCTATCTGAGTAAATCTGACCAATCCAATTTTGTGTGCAAAATGACTGTTCCCTTGGAGAACCTCCTTAAGGTGTGTGGCATTTGAGAATAACAGAGCTGTTGACATTTTCTTTGGGCAAACATATTGATCTTTCAAAAATACCTACTTTGTTCCAGCACAGGAAGGATGTCTATTCTGCCCTTTCCTACCAATGTTAAACTCACCCTCCTCCTGTCCCTACAGCCTGGAAATCATTAATTTGGTCTCCTCTAATTTTGTCTTCATAATGATATTATTTAACTACAATATCATTTTATCTTTTATTGGATACATTGTCAACACATTGATTATTACATTGTACTATGCTGGAAAGAGGGGTCATATCATTATTAAGAAAATCTTTTATTTAACATTTTAGAGGAGAATAAATGTTATTTTAAGATATAAATGATTCAAAATTTTAACAGATGAAAAGAGAATAAAGAAACAAAGCCCCGGCTGGAAGAAAGTATTTGTAGAAGTCACACCTCTTAAGGAATTCTATCCCAAATATAAAAAAGAACACTTAAGAATAAACTATAAGAAAACAAGCTTGTTAAGTAATGGGTAAAAGATAAAAGACCTGATTAGACATCTCACTAAAGAATATACACAAGTGGAAAATAAGCTTATAGGAAAAATGTTTAATATTAAATCTCATATGCAATGAATACCACTGCAAACCTATTAAAAAGGCCAAAATCTAAAACACTAACATATCGAATACCAGCAATGACATGTAGTAATCGGGGTTTTTATTTTTTGTCAATGGAAATGCAAAATGGTTCAGTCACTATGGAAAAGAGCTTGGCAGTTCTGCTATAGTAAGCATGTCTTACCATGTAATCCAACCATCATACTTTCTAGTATTTACCAAACAGTGTTGAAAATACACCCATTCTAAAACATGCACAAGCAAGTTTATAATCACTTTAGTCATAATTGCCCAAACATTGAAAAATCAAGTCTTCTTCTAGTAGGTGAATGTATAAGTAATGGTGGTACATAGACAATAAGAAATTGTTCAGTGCACAGAAGAAATAGACTACAAAGCCATGAAAAGCTATGGAGGGATATTTGCCCAAACCCATAGAATATACACCACCAAGAGTGAACCCTAAAATATACTATGGATTTTGGATGATAATGATGTGTCAACGTGGGTTCCTCAAGTTTTAAAAAAATGTGCCACTTTACTGGGGAATATTAATAATGTTGGAGATTATGCATGTGTGGGGACTGCTGTGTACAGGATCTCTTTACTTGGCGTTCAGTTTTGCTGTCAACCTAACTGTTCTAAAAGCTAAAGTTTGTTAAAAAATGAAAGCTATTTTCTCTGCCAACTTGCTTGTATTATTGCTGATACAATGCTTTGTAAACTTTTATTTGTTTTATTAATAAATCATATGTTTAAAATAATAAAATGATCATTTTGTGTTTTAATTAGAGATACCATATCAGTTGTATGTTAATTAGAATCTTAAATATTGGCTCGGTTAAAATTTTGGCTATTCCCATTTTATGAAAAAAAAGTTAGTTCAATGTGGGAATTCTGGATATGATCCAAAAAATCATTTATTTCTCTATAGATCATTGAGTGCAGAATATGGAATTTTTAACATGTTCATGAGATAACTGATAGGCATTTAGTAATGCCACATTTATGAGAAGTACTTCATAGATTGAAATAGTTATATGAACACATAGGTACAGTATATGGGCATAATTATTGTCATACTATTTTGTAGAAATAATCTGTGAACTTTCAAATTTTATTTAAATTTGTGTTTTTTTTAACATCAATTAGATCTCTTGCTTTAAATATATTTCTATGACTTAACAACCAATCACTTAAATTGGAAAGTCCTTCCATCCATATTAAAAACTTTTGCTCAGTTACATACTGAGTTTAAATAAGAGATAAGAAGATTCCAATAGCCTGAAATTTATAGTTTCATTACTCTGAAAAATTAAATCTAAAAATGAGTAAAAATTCATATTAATCATTTAGTTTTAGCACATAAATGTAAATGGATTGGAACTGAAATTCACCTCAGACTGTAAGTAATAATTAGCCAGAAACACTACATGAACTTCATTAGATTCTATGTTTAATAAAAGTGAAGAGCACAAGGGACCTGCACAAATCTTCACAAATAAGAGGATTATAGTATTTAATCAGCCTAAAATGGTCACCATAAAGCTTCATTAAGAAGCATTTTCAAAATATGAAATCAAGGAAGATCATCCTGAAAATGAAATCTGATTTTCAAGTTGACAATTACTTTCACAAAATGCAGCTAATTTTTATGCAGCTGTCTTTTCATGTTCTTTTCCTATGTATACGAAATTAGCAAGGAAAAAAGAATAAGGAAATGGTTGAAAACACTGATGCCATCCAGAATCTTTGTTTAATACACAGTATTTGCAAATGCTAGCAATTTAAAAAAATTATAATTTCGTGATTCATGTGAAATCATATGATTAAATAGCATCTTTTAAGAAGTCACTTTGGGAAAACATCTCCAGTTCTTAGAGAATAGGTGCACATATCTTGTTTTAGGCAATGGAAGCTGAATTTCTGATTCTTTGTGCACGGTGATCAGTGAACATGGCACATTTAGAGATAAATTGGAGGTTCTGAATTTTAGAATTTTTTATGTACTATTTAAATGTGAATGAATGTTTAAGTTACTTTTATTTAGTATAGAGGGTCATCCAGCCCATGCAAGGTTTATATTCCATGAATAATTATAGAACACACATCTATCATATTACACTGCTTATAGCTGCCTTATTAATATAATAATAATAGATATGCCAAGTTTCAGTTTTTGGATCTCTTTCCATGCTAGAATACATATTAATTGTAATAGATATTGATTTTAAAACATTAGGAACTTATCAGTTGCCTACTGCATACTTCTGCAAGTGCTTAGATAAAACCTATACAATTCCATTAATAAAAGGTGTCCACTACGACTAGGTTCATAATTACCTTGGGGAATATGTGAGTTCTCTATTATATATCTCATTACAATTCAACAGCTTTATGGCTTTTTAACAACATACTTACTCCTGAGCATTAAAATTTAGGTAATTCAAAGAGGTGGCAAAGAGTCTACATGGCTCTATAAGATACAAGAACCTAATTACAAGGGTTCTTGGCAATGTGTATAAATTTTAGCTATTTAAATAACTGCACTCAAAATTTACAGTATCATAACTATTGCATAATTCCATGAATCTAAGCATCTTGAAAACAGTAAGTGCTTAAATATTGTACTTGAACTGCTTGCTTGTTCTATGGTTTATGATATCTCTTAGGATGTCTCAATGAGATCCCAATATTGTCTTATAATGAGCTTTCACCAAAAGCAGGATTTTAATATCATTAACTTCAAATGCAAAAATGTCAATGTATAATGCTATGAGAGTTAAATATACACACAGTGTACATATGAGTAAACATAGATGTGTTCATATATAAATACATGTACATATGTATGCCTTTATATGCATGTGTGTGCATATGTATCTATATACTACACACATTATAGTAACCATACTGGTCTTTGCATCACATTGAAAAACTGTGGTAAATGATAATAATTTGTGAGCATAATTGGTTGTTTTTTTTACACTTGATCTTAGCCAAAAGGCCGAGAAGTCATGGTGGTTGTTTAATAAAAATGTATTATCAAGTTCCCATCCTTTTTTCTTTCTCTTAACTTGCTCTCTTACCTTTCTTCGCACTTTGAATAACTGTGATCCCTCCCTCAATCTCTAAATATTTATGTTATAGATTTCAAGTAAGAATATATAACATATAGAGAGAATATGTGAAAGTAAAATATAATAATAGGTAATATATAGTTAAATATATATTAAGACTAGCAAGTATTCACGTGTGTGTGTGTGTGAACACTCACGTGCATGCATGGTATGTTGGGGAAATTTGCAAATATTTATAATTTTATTTCATTGCCAAATGGCAGTTCTGAGCCTAGAAGCATATAGTAGCTCTCCTAATTTATTTGCTAAAATAAGTAATAGTAGCTTCTTTTGGTTCTGGGGAAACTCTCTGGGAAGTCTATTGAATATTTCATGGGACTTTGCATACATGAATAATCACTTTAAAAAAAAAACTTCCAAAATTTGCAAAAATGTTATTGTAATTTTTTTGTGAATGGGGCACTGTCGGAAGAAATGGTCCTCTTCCTGTGTTAGGTGTGGTGATAACAGTTCTGAGACTGACGATCAATCCTGGTTAAGTACTATCCAATTACTGTCAGTAATTCCCACAACTAGCCAGAAAGCCTTGTCTTAATCATGTTCATTTTAACAATGATAAAATGCATTGTTTTTGTGCTGTGAAAATGCAGCCTTTTTTTTTTCTTCATTAGTAATTTTGGATAGGAATGAGTATTGCAAATGATAGATAATGTTAGAAAATTTTCTGAGATGAGGATTCTATTAAAAAAATTGATTGTCTAATACTTATCCAATATAAATAAGAAGAATGAACTGCAAAATAGTGATGAAATCCGGCTTTAGTTGAATTAAGAAATTTCATTTTATACTGTTTCAAAAAATCTATATAATATATTGTGCAAGGGGGACAATTTCTTATATAAAAAAAGAAGCAATAATGTGTTTGCCTCATGCATATGGGGGGAAAATCAACTTCCTATATTCTAGGGAACACCTAAATAATTCAAGGTAAAGCAAAAGTAGTGCCAGTAAAAACTAAACAATAATCTATTATGAAATGAGAAATTTATAGAGGTTTTTGAGGTATAAAACAGATTGGATAAAACAATGAAACACCTCAGCAGTCTGGCTCACTATCTAACGGGAAAAAAAAAAAACTGTCAACAGTAAGGGAAAATGTCACCAAATGTCAGAACTAGAACTACTACAAAATAAAACCGAACGTTTTCCTAGAGATAAAGACTGCTGCACAAACCTATTGGAACTCTATAAATCAAATTCATGAGAAAGGGACACCTCGATAGGCTCGAATGTCAACATTAATAAATAGAGTCAAATAGAACTATCACATTAGGGTTGTAATGAAAAAAGGAAGAGAAGCGGAACTATTATTTCCAGTTGTTAGGTTTTGCAGCAATATGTCTGTGTGGGTTCTAGTAAGTGGTAGTAAGGAAAATAGTACAAGGAAGCAGAAAGACAGTATTAGGAAAATGCATAGAGTAGAAAAAGGAGCATTGATCTGTAGAGGTTGCAATTGTGTTTTAAGCATGAGCAAACTGTGAATAATAGCTACCAGATATTGAGCCTGATTATATGTCAGCAGCTCAGCTAGCCACTTATAAATTACTTCATTTTATTCACACAATAATTCTAGAAATCTGTTGTTATGCTCTCTTGGAGATGAGAAGGCAGGATCAAAAAACTAACATTAATTGATCAGCATTGCATAGTGACTAAGTACCTGGAATATGATGGTAGTCAACACACTATATTGAGATACAATGCATTCAATCATTTTTTTCCTTTTATTGTAATTCTTCCACTTGTCTAATTTATTTAAGCAAAAATGACTCTGTTCTTAGATAATAAAAAAGTAATTGTCAAAGGTATCAGAAAGTATAAAACAAAGAATTAATGATTTTTTATTGGTAGAGAAAGTGTATTTCCATACTAAATACTTAACGAATAAATCCAGATTGCAATTGTGAAAATATGAGCGTACTATTGAGGTTCACATCAGGCAATAAGCTACATAATGTAAAAAACTACCAAATGGACAGTTTGACCTTAATAGAACTGCAGAATGACTAATGATTTAGTCATAAATAATTTGACCTCTGGCTAAGAATGTGTGATATGTTGTTAGCCAGAGACATCTTAAAAAATATTTGTCAGACTTCAGGGTTTTGTTTTAGTTTGGTAAACTATTGCTCTGATAATATTGATAATTAGTCAAAGGTTCACATGCTTAAGGCTTCTTCATAATGAAATCATGTCATTAGCACAGACAGAGGCGGGTAATTATCTTCTAATTTGTGGTGTTAGGAAGGAAAGGGATGCATCCAAGTTATCTAAATCATTAAATAAGTTATCCAACTTATTCCTGCCTCACATGGATCATATTTACAATTTAATGTCATGGATAATATCACCCATCACATAATAATTCTAAAATGAAGTAAGGAGCATATGACCCTAAGGTAATGCTTCTCAGATCAGACTGTTCCTCCCTGTAGAATTAATAAAAATATAATCAGTGATAAGATTTACACCCCTTCAATTTTGATTAAGCATAGATGAGAAGAATCTTAGCATATATATTTTAATAGACTTCCTGATTTTGAAGCATACTATGTCTCATAAACTACTATTTAAGAGAATTTTGAATCATTTGCATATAAAAGTAGCAAGGTGTTTAATTAAAAAAGCAAACAAATCATAATAAAAAAAAACTCCAAAGATACAAGCATACAAGAATGCTGAAATTTCAGCATGAACTGAAATTTTCAATAATGGATCTGATCAAAATGCTAGTTGATAAGTATACTTATAGACTCAGAATTTCACATCTGCAGGAATGTGCACATTTACCTTTCTTTGTGCTGAAATCTACTTAAACAGCAGAAAAATATATGGTATAAATAATTATATAAGAATCATGAAATAAAAACTATGCAACTCAGCTAAGAAAAAGAGAAGACTTCCTAGTGATTCTCCTCAAAAGAATTCTGAAAGGCAGACTGTGAAGGCAACAATATGTCAGGCAAGAGAAGCTGTGATTCTGAAAAGAAATTGTGAGTGAAATATGGTGCGTTGCACCAGGCCCTTATGTTCCTTCTTTAAAGCCAAGGCAGTTGTAATACTGTGAAAGCCCATTACTATTTTAATGAAGTGGAAAATCTGTAATGGTGGTTCTCCATGCAGGTATTTGGATCTAGGGAGAGTGACTGGGAAGTGCCCAGATATCTTCTAGTTGATCCAAAGAACACAATTTTTTGAATATCCAGAATGCAATCGGTTCATATAATTATTTCAATCGCTCAATTAGAAAATCTAGATACTAGCTTTCATCTATGATTTTTCCTCATAACACCGCCAACCCCACTGGATACTTGATTTATCAAACATTCTTGTTGACTCTAAATGCAAAATATTTATTATATTTACGCCCTTCTCTTCATTTTCACAGCTACCATTCCATTCTGTGACATCATTTCTACCAGTCTGAATGAATGCAGTATGCCTTTCTTCTTGGCCACAAGTTTTGCACTGTTTTCCCACTACTAGCTAATCTCCACACATGTTCTGCACATAATGATACTTTTAATCATTAAATTTGACCAGGTTACTCACTTGCTTAAAGCAATGTCATTTTTTCTCCTTGGCCTGAAATAAAAGCCAAATTCCTGTTAAGTCCTTCACGTCTCTCTTAGCCCCTTTTCTCCTATACTGGAGAACATTGTTGATTTTTATGTTATCTTATTGTCCAAGGAATATGACTCAGGATAGGGCGTGTCCTTTTTAAATGTACAATAGATATGGAATGAAATTCACAAACCCATAAGTAAGCATAACAATTTATTTAAGACCATTGCTATCTACTTGCTTGAGAGAAAATGAGTTATTTTATAAACCATAGATAAAATACCGTAAATACTAAATAGAAAAAAAAATTCTCCTCTTATTTCCTCCTATTTTTCTAGTCTCCATATCTTATTGATTATTGTTCCCAGGGGAAGAAAAATATTAAAATTAAGAAATGTTTTCACTCTCAACTTGTTCTAAATGAAATATCAATCACTGAAGTAAGGGTAAGCAAAGCAGAAACGAAGTGCTAACCCTTGGTTAGAAATGCAAAAGCAATAGCTCAAGAATTGTCACATATTTTTCCACTGAGTGAAATTCATCTGTGGTGATAAATTAGTCTGAGCAACTATACTCTCATGTTGAATTAAACATGTATACGGGAATCCATATTTCTCATGAACAAAATTTTGGCAAAACAACAGAACTCTATTTTGTTCATGTTCTCCCCTCTGAAACTTAAAACTAATTAAGTAATAAATGCTCAGTAAATGGTCATTACGGATCTGAAGCCACCTGAGGATTGGTACATCTATCAGTAAGAGCGATACATTGTAGAAAGGCACACCAAGATCATCTTAGATTGCAGTGAAAAAGATCATCTTAGGTAGATAAGAATTTGACACATAAGAAGTAAAAGAAATTGTGTAACTTGCTTTTCCAAATTGGCTTTAGTTGATGTCTGAATAAAGAATGGTGTAAATTATTAAACCAAAAGAACTCCATTTAAAAATAGCCAAGTAGCTATTTGAAAGTCAAGACTACTTGAGAAAAAATGAGTGGTTATTATTTTATTTTTTCTTCAAACTGCCATTGGAAAAAGGGGAACCATCAACTATTTGGAAGAGTATTTAAAAATATCTTCAGTGCTAGCAGAGTACCACCTTTTGCTTTTGCTAGCTGATTTGATAGGCTTGACTGGTCTGAAAGTTTAGAAAATTGCTTTTTCTCTTTAATTGTGTTAATTATAGCATTTTTAGTCTGCTATGTCACTTAAGAAATGCTTGATAAGAAATTAGGTGTAAATTGATACTTTTATTTGTTAACTATAATATATTAATAAAATGGTATTAAAATATGAAGATGATAGTTTTATCCAAATGGTAACTAATTTAGAAAATTTTCACTAGTGTCACAAAATGACCAGATTTTAAGAAATCACACAGGTTAAGGAGTTTGTTGGGGAGGGGGGAATTGCAAAAATTGCAGGAACCTAGGTTCTAATTGTGACAGAATGGGCTTACTGAATTACAGAATTGCTTACTGAAAAGAACTTTCAAACCTGTACCTTTTAATAAATTAATTAAGTTTCACTCTTTATTTATTATAAGCATTTTCACATTAATCTCCATTAATTTTATACAAACTAACATGGCTTCTTATAAAACCAACAAAAGCCATCAATACTAGTACAACTTATAGGATAAGTTAATAACTGGCATGATTTGATGTTTCAACATATGATTGAATATTCAACATATAAATAAATAAGTCTAAAAACTAAACAAAATTATTTCCTAATTGTATCATTGTAGAGAATGGAAATTCAGATTTTGAAATTGTGGAAAGCACTGGGCATGTGTAGATTTCCCAGCAAAATGATCTTAGTTTCATCATCAGGTGATTTTCCATTGATTTTTAGACACCAGAGAACTAAGAATCCTTGGTGGATCTAAAATAATCCTAAACTAGCTTTCAGAAAACAAAAATTCTGAGCTAAGCATATCAATTTACCTCTTTGGCCCTCAGTTCTCTCAGATAAACAATAAGGAAGTTGAACTAAATAATCACTTTAGAATCTTCTATCTGGGACAACCTGGGATTTTCCTGTTACTATTTTAAAGACGATCAGAAATTTTAGAACATCTTCACTAAGAAAAAGAAAATGACAGAGTCGTTGTTCTAGTCAGCAGCATATGCTTTGTAGCTTCCCCGGTTTTTCATGGAAAGATTGGGTTAATCTATAACTGTGTGGGGTAAGGATTCAGCAGAACTTCTAGTTAGTTATTCTCTAGTAGTCATGCATTTTTTTTTTTTCTTTATCTTTTGGATTCTTTGACCTTCCAGGTAATATCTTGGGATAATGTCTTGGGATAAAGACACTAGCTCTTTGGAAGCTTTTGTGTACCACTGAATTATGCCAGGATGTTAGGGGAACAGTATGTCCTGAGTAAACTCCACCCACTGATGTTTTATGGACTCCACCTAAACTCCCTATCAAAGAGATCCCAGGCACCCAGAACTACAACTCCCATGATGCATGAAACTGCCCTGACTCTAGGCTTCCTGATGGGGGTGTTGCTGGGAACTAAGGGTGGAGTTAAGTAACCATACTCAGTCTAAAAACCAAACACGTGTGAACCTGTGTTTTTTTCGGTTTGGGGAACTTCGCCATGCACTTCGGGTCCCAGCGCAGACAGCGTTAATGGTAGGACACACTGACGACTAATCACTTTCTCTCCCTCTGGTTTCCTCCTCTTTTCCTTTCCCTTGTAAATAAACCTTTCAAACTTTTTTTTTTTTTAATCCTTTTCTACTTGTATCTACACTTGGATATTGTTGCTAGGGTATGAACTTTTGGCATCCCTTTTAATTTAATGGCTTATAGCTGAGACTCCCAGGTTTGGGCCGGACTTTAGGGTAATGAAGTTAGAAAATGCTCTATTTCAAACTTATCGTTTGTTGAGAAGATTCACTTGCCTTGAAAGTGCATAGCACACTTTCAGAAGTAGTCTTCTAGAGAATTGACACAATTTTACTTGTTGTTAATAAAGAGCTTCATGCTTGTAAGGAAGATTTTGCTTATTACTGTTTCAGCAGAAATCCCAACTCTAAGTACTTCTTTTTCTTTAAGGAATGTCTTTTTTCCTGCTTTACAATTTATATAAAAGGAAATTTTGGTCTAGATCCAGAAATTAATGGGGAAATTACCCTTGGGTCACAGGTAGTAGGTAGCATAAGTTTACAATCTGGTAACTCTAAATTTCACACATAATTGCAGCAGTGAGAGTTGGAACACGGTTCGAAGACATAATGAAATTACCATAGAGAGAAACCATTTAACCAACCCAAATCCAGCAAATTGTAGGTGCCTTGCCACCAGCCAAAAAGCAAGTAAATAATGACTTTAAAAGTCATACAGAATTTGACAATAAATTATATACAGGCTTATAGGTTAAACCAGAATTATCAGGTTTTTCCACCTTCCCCTCAATGTTAGACCTCTGCAGGCCTACGCGCACCCTAATGGGAGGCACCTGGAGTGGGTTGTGAGCCTGCATGAGAGGGCACACCTGAGCCAGAGACTGGGCATTATAAGCAGCAGCAGCAGCAGAGAAAGAGGAGATGCAGAGGCCCTTCTGTTTGAGGTGCGGCAGAGGCCACGAGACACTGCCAGAAAGCCCGAGAGAGTGAAGATTTGCAGGGGACTGCGAGGCCTGCCAGCCTCCCGCCCCCCACCCCCCCATTGCCTGCCCTGTACCTGGTTGCCTCTCCACAAGAAACCATTAAAAAGAATAAAAATCCACCGAAGGCTCCAGGACTCCCTCTTTTAGACCAGTTTGTGCAGCCCATAGACAACCTGTGCTCCCGGCTTTTCCTGCGTTCTACAAGGTTTAAAGGAATGAAATAGATATTGTAGTATTCACTTGCTGAGAAAAAAAATATATTCATTTTCTACTTTAATGAAAAATATTACTATTTAAACTCTAACACATTTTAAAATCAGTGGAACAGTATTTTCTTAGAAAATCTACCCCAAGATAGACTAATTTTAAAACTACTACTGAAGAAAAATGAAACTGAACTCTAATCGTTGGTGTTAGAAATACTCATATTTATAAAAATAAGATTAAATAAATTGAATTTGTAATAAATTATCATTGATACCTTTGAGAAACATGGACTACATCTGTATTAAAAGTACTTATAGTTGGTACCTACATTTTAATTTATTAAAATAATGGAAAATTCTCAAATAATATACACTTAAATTGTGCTTCAAAGCTTGAAAATCTATAAATGCTATTTTCTTGATGGGCAGAAAATCTAGTATTTTCAACACAATTACTTTACAAAATGCTGTGTACTACAAATGATGTATGATTCCTTTGCAAAACTCTTAAATTTTACTCAGATATTTCTACCTCTAAGAATTATTTTTGTAGATGCTCATGCCTCTGTGTTAATGTGGTAGCTTTTAGGTAGATAAAATTTAGAGAAGAAATAAAATATGTTGATAAGAGTATGGGTGTTAAAGGTAAATTGAGGTTGTTGTGAATTGTTATAGTCAGAGAAAATTTAGTGGAGACAGATATTAAGCTGACCTAAGAGGGGTTTGTCAGAATTGAGCACTGTGTTCTGAGGAGTAAAAGGCTACACCTGTAAGTGGAAAATAACCACATATGTAGGTACAATGAAGAATTAAGGCAGAGGTAACAAGGATTTTTATAAAAAAATACTAATGTCGAAAGGCAAACAAGTCTCTCAGGTTTTCATAGACAATTTCAATTTTTAGGCTTAATCCACAAGGAAAAAGGAAATCGATGTGTTTGGTCTTTCCCTTTTAAAGCTGGGTAGGGACATAATACAGACCTTACTTTAGGAAGTTTAACCATGGACCAATATTCACTCTGACTCTGAAAAAGGAAAATAACCACCAGAATACACTAAATAAACATTTCACTAACCCTAAAGTAAGAATATGAGCCTTTGGCTTCCATCCAGATGAAATGAAAACGAAAGTGGAAATCTAGGGCTAAGTAGTGCTAGTGCTTAAGCCTCTTGGAAGCAGGGGGAGGCATGTTATTTGCAGAGACTTTTAAAGCCATAATAAA
The DNA here is from genome assembly GCA_004024925.1 of Scalopus aquaticus. NCBI lineage: Eukaryota > Metazoa > Chordata > Mammalia > Eulipotyphla > Talpidae > Scalopus > Scalopus aquaticus. The sequence goes on from PVIJ01009198.1 coordinate 53,468, forward strand.
ACAATAAAAGTTTGTCTGCTTGTAATGTCAATGTTAAATTTTTTCTTCATAAAAAAAATCTTATTTTTTGGTGAGGACTGAACAGTTGTCATTACTGATGAGTTTTAATATTATGTATACAAGTTTTAACTTAGCATGTTTTAATTGCTTTTTCTTTAATAAGGCTGGCTCTCCAGAGATGTTAATTCAAAGAACTCAACAATAATCATGTGTTTCCTCTCTATCAGTGTATTTCAAGGGTCATTTCATGAGAATTCAGAATCCTTTGATTGCCTTCAATAAGTTGTGTTCCAAAGCCTTAATGTATTATGTTTTTCTACAGTGAAAAATCCTAAATTTGAATTAAGTCAAGAGGGCACATTTGTGGATCTGATTCCAAGAATAGATGAGCCTTGGAAGCCACAGATGTGTTCTATTGAAATCTGGTTGCTCCTTTTCCAGAGCTGACCAGTTGGTCCTTTTTTTCAATTTTATCCTTTAAAATAAATACTATCTGTTGCTAAGGTGAATAACATGATGTTTTGATACACACATACATAGTAGGATGCTTACTTACAGTCAAGTAAGTCAAGTAAGTGCTTACTTACAGTCACATTTTTACTTTTGTTTGTGTGTGTTGTAAGAGTACCTGAAATCTACTCTCGGTGAATTTCCAGTATGCATTACAGATTTATTCACCATAGTCACTATGCTGTACATTCAATCTCTAGAATTTACCTATTGTTCCTAACAACAACTTCATACTATTTGACCAATGTCTTCCCTTTTCTCCATCTCTCCATCCGTGATAAACATCATTCTGTTCTTTGCTTCTATGAATTTGACTTTTTGAAATTCTATATATTAGTGACATCAGCTGTCTTTCTGTGTCTGAGTGATTTCACTTAACACAATATCCTCCATTGTCACTCATGTTGTCACAAAGGCAGGATATTCTTCTTTCATTAGACTGATAATCAAACATGTATTTATTATACACATATCAATTTCTTTATAGATTTATCTGTCAGCATACACTTAGATGGTTTGCATATCTTGGCTCTTAATAATGTTGCAGTGAACATTGAGTCATAGATATCTCTGAGAAGCTGACTTCAATTCCTCCTCTAGTATTTCTGTTTTAAACTTACTGTTTTCATAGTGACTATTCCAATTTGAATTCCCACCAACAATGTACAAGTATATCCTTTTCTCCACATCGTCACCAACACTTGCTCTATTTATCTGTCTAACAACCATCCTGAAAGGTATGAAGTAATATCTTATTGTGGTTTTGTTTGAATTTTTTTGATGGTCAGTGATGATGGTCATTATCACTCTTGCCCAGCTGTGTATCTTCTTCTGAGAAATGCCTATGTGGATCCTTTGTCCATTTTTTTAATTAAATATCTTTTTGTTTTTTTGCTATTCGGTATTATGACTTCCTTATATAGTTTAGACATTAATCCCTTATCAGATATCTAGCTTGCAAGCATTTTCTCTCAATCCATGCAATGCCTTTTCATTTTGTTGATTATTGTCTTTGTTGTGTAGAGACTTTTCAATTTGATATTCTACCACTTCTTTGTTTTCCTATGTTTTTTCTTCTATGAATTTTACAGTTTCAGTCTTATATTTTAAATTATAAAACATTTGAATTGATTTTGTGTATGGTTTATGATAGTGGTGTGATTTCATACTTTCACCTTTGGATGTACAGTTTTCCTAGCACTCCCTATCATTTCCATTTGTGTGCACTTAGTCAAATTAGTTGACCTACACAGTCAGCTATAAATCAAACTTTGGTAAAGTTGCTCATAAGAGCAAATTTGTGAAGAACAGACTGAAGATCATGACTACCTTCACTGAATGAAAATGTCTTTTCTACTCGTGTGTTATACAGGTACCATTGCATTATCAGGTACATTACATTAGAGTGTGAGCATGATCTGAGGATCCAAAAGGATTCTGAAGGTAGAGCTACACAAGCCTGTCATTAAATGATCATACATATAGTTTCACCACTTCTGCCACACACACATTGACTTTACAAATATAATATATACTTAAGCTAATCTGATTGGTTTTATACATTATAAATCTGAGTTACATAAATATTAATCCATACATAAACATTAGCTAGAAGTAGGACCAAGGCAGTCCTATAATAACCATAGTGAAAGTGAAATTTTGTTACCAGGTAAATATTACCCATTATGGAGTTAACATATCCACTACTCAACCTCTTCTATTCTCTTTTACTTTTCTGTTTTGGCAGTAGCTTAAGTAAAAAATCAAACCTGTCTTTTTGTTTAAATTTTCCTTTCAGTCAATTCTGTCAAACTGAGAAGACAAGAAAAAAATAAAGAAAAAAATGCAGCATATTTTGATAGTTCTCCTTAGAATGGACATGACACCTGTCTAATTATAAGACATTGAAATTCAACGAAGTCCTTAAACAGGCCGTCATCCTGTCTGCTCTTGACAACCTTCCTGCCCTTTCTATCATGCTGATCGTAACGTAAAACTAAATGAATATGACCTACTGATTTGGAATTTGTAAGAGTAAGGCATAAGAAGCATTGTTGATTTCAAATGTTCCATAATGAAGTATATAGGGTTTTATTTGAAGATAAATAAAGTGAGTCCATAATTAATATTTTTCAAATGAAGGGAAAAGTAGTGTTTTCATATATGACACTGGTCAACAAATTTTTACAAAAGTCATGTTACTGAAATAAAATTAGTTGTTTCCTATCAGTTTGTATGTGCTCAACACAAATATGACAGTCAAATTCTAATTTTGGCTCTAGATTTTTGGAATCTGCAATAAATTGATGTTTACATCACAAAATGCATGTCAATAGTAATAGGCCTACAGTTAATACCTGTAAAAAATCAAATCATAGACTACTTCTCAGATTTCATCGCTTGTCTCTTGTACGGCTGTTCAGGAATAGAATAGATGGAAGATGGTTTTCATTGTGCAAAAGCACAGCCTTAAGACTCAGTTTTGAAGAGTCTGGAAATAGTCTCCATTCTTGTGGGTCATGAGTGATTTCTAAGGCATTGATGAGGCCCTCAATATTGGAACAGAATACCAGAGTACTTTCCTTTCTGAAGAAAGGCTCCAACTGCTGGTGGCGCTTTCGATAGAAAGTAATTGTGACATCTTCTTCTAGAAGATTCCATGGTTGGAGTTTTGATAATAGCAATTCTGCCTTGTTCTTGGAGAAGTCCAAATCACCACCAGATCATTTTGTTCTTCCTGTGTTAGTCTGTGTGGGGTTGATGATGCACCACAGTGAAAATCTGGATGACTGCATGATGATGGAACAGGAGAAGAACAGGTCGGCTCGCCCTTGTCCTCATCAGATGGATCAAGAAAAGATTCTGCTGGATAGGAACTCCCTGGTGGTGCAGCAGTTAAGCACTGTGCTGTGGAGCTGCCGGCAGCGGTGACGCGAGTTCGACGCCCAGCTGGGGAGATTCCCACATGGCGCAGCTGACCTCTCCTGCCTTGCCCGCTGCTCCCCTCAGCAGTGTAGTTCTGATTTGCCTGTTCTGCTCCCCACTCTGTCTCTGGTGAACCTTCTCGCCGCCCCATGCCTCTGGCCTGTACCCCAGCTTAAATAAATAAACCTTAAAAAAATTTAAAAAAAAAGATTCTGCTGGAGGTTCTGGAATAGGAAGACCCTCACCATGTGGAACTGGTCTCAGTGCACACGGAATGTTTGGGTAGACTCTTCTCAACTTCTTTTGCTTCATTATTCCACCGGAAAGAGGAGGAACCAAGCAGAAGGAACAGTCTTTTATGTGGCTGCTTGACTCTCACCACACCATGGGGACTGCAAACGGCATTGATGGTCTTTTGCCATTGAACCACTGTGAAAGCTGTGTTGTACATGTAGCACAACATAGATGCTGGGCCCACGGCTTGTCTTGGTCACCAACCTTGCATCCAAAGTAAAGATGATAAGACTTCTTCACTTGAGAAGCAATACTTTTCTTCTGGTTGGCAAATGTCACTTCCCCAAAAAGAGAGCAGTAATTGTCCATGCTATTATCACACTTTTGAGTCATTACTGTTCTGTATTGTGCCTAAATGGATAAAATGATAACAGTTCTATGGAACAGTAGCTTAAACTGTCTCGCACAAAGTCTGAAATATTTTCAGTGCTCATGCTTTCCGACAGGGCTTTCTGTAGTGCACTGCTAATGTCAGCTTAATTCAGCAGCTGCCTGGCATTAGTATTGCATTGCATCAGAAAATGATGCAGTCAATTCTGGATGATGTGTGCATGATGGTATTATGCAATATGATGCAGTATTACATCATTCTAGATTGATTTAGGATGTTGTTGCAGTCCTACTAGATAAATTTACACGGTGAAACATATAAAATGGGTTATATGAAATATCTTCAAAATGAGAGCTAATAAAAAATTTTCAGGGTTATATTCATGTTCAGCACACCAACATACTACAGGTTAGGGCCTTTTTAAGTCAGTAACAATCTCACTGTTGACCAGTGTTATCAATAATTCCTTTTGTCGGTAGTGATTATTGCTCTTTTTAGCTTCAGTGAGAGGCTGTAAGTATATAATACGTACAGCTGTTTTTATTAAAATGTAGGTCTAATTTTAGTAATATATCTTGTATTCACTTTATTAGTCTTTTTATATTAACCATATTTTCATGTATTATAATTGAACTGAATATACATTCTTACATGATATAGTTATATAAAGCAAATTTTTATGTTATCTCTATATGTGAAATTTCTTTTTTATTTTTCTTCCACTAAATTTTTAGCTTCATCTGTTCTTCAACAGATTATTTAAAAATTGAATTGAATCGAAATATTACATACATATAATCTTTAAGTACTAAAGACAAAGCAGTATTTTCCCCATGTTGGTTGAACTGCTCTAGTAGCAAGCACATTTAACGAAAAAAAGAATTTTTACAAGTTTAATTTCAATTTAAAAAAATTACTGGCAATTATTTGTCACTTAAATTGGTTGAAGGGCACAGATTAGAAAAGAAAAAAAAACTATTGCACTCAAGAGATATAGATTAAAATTGAAGCTATTGGTTAAAAGCCCAATCTATTTTACCATTTCCTTGAACCCAGCTGAAACACATTTTCTCTTAGCCATATAGAATATTTAATTCTTCTACTCTGACAATGTAAAGTCATCATTTCATGCAATGCATTAGGGCATATGGGCGTACTCCATCGTGGTAGTAAGCATTGCTTTTTAATCTCATCCCCAGAGTGTCATTGTCGATTCATTCCATTGTTTCCGTCACTGCCCTCTTAATACTACCAACATCAATCATTCATACCAGAAACTTGTGAGATACTTCTACTCCATTCTTCTTTCAACCTCACATTTTAAAATTAGTTTTCCTCTAGTCTTACTATCACCTTCATTGTCCAATTTAATATAATAATCTGTAAGGATTATTGCAAATCTTCCCACTTGGCCCCTCTGTATCAATGTTTGTCCACTCTAACTCCTTTATTGAATCACAGGGTATATCTTTAAAACAAAAATATGATCTTGCTAAATCCCTTTTTAAAATCCCTTAATTTCTTCCCATTATTATTAAGAAAAGCTGAAAATTCTTGCTTTGATTTCTAAATTCTTACCTCATCACCGCAATCTTCTATTGACTTAAATCACAAGGCAATTCATAAACCCTAATAATGTCACTTTCCTATATTGTTTCCTCCCTCTTTTTCTTTTCTCTATTCCTCTCCCCTTCTTTCCTTTCTTTCCACTTTTGTGTTCTGATAGAGGTTTGGATATTACTACTTACTGTAGAATATAGTTGAATCTCATAGTTCTATTCATTTTTGATGTCATAACTCCTAAGCAAATATACAGTCACCTTTTCTACAAAATTGGAAATATTATAACCACATATTCTAAACAATTTTCAGTAAGAGCCAACATTGGTCTTTATTAAAATCTATCTCAAGGCCAATATCAGAGCCTCTGTATTTGGAAGTGCCAAAAATTTGAGAAATTAAAAGAAAACAAGTCCTGAATCTTGCACTGCTTTTTTTCTTTTTTTCATTTATTTTAATTTGCATCCTTTATGTGAAACAGTATGTGATTCTATATTTCATATTATAAATTGTGTATATATAAAATAACATATAGAATATTTTATATTGACTATATTGCATGTAAGATGACCAGAGTTGGAGTCTAGTTAGGATTTTGTTCTCTTTGTTTTTTTTTTTCAGTTACAGTCCTTGATAGTATGAGTATTATCTTGGAACAATCAACATGATGATGGAATTCTTGAGTTATGGTGAGAGTTTCAACTTCTTGAACTAGTTCAGAAATATCCAACTTGGCATACAAACTGCAGAGGAGCTTCTCAACCTGCAGCTGAACATATGAAGACATGATCAGGTAAATATACAGAGAAGGCTGAGAGTGTGGATAGTAAGAAATGATCAAACTGATTTGCTTTTATTATGTGTGAAGCTCTGCAATTTGAAAAAGCTAAAACAGTTTTATTTTATTTTGAACATTGATATATGAATGCCTCAATAATCTAGTTATATTTCCAGTATTTTTATAGTTTTATATGGATGTCTAGCTATATATTTTAGAAGTTAAGTAACAAGCTAGAAATGTCTCTTCTGGTTATATATCAAAGTATTAACTGCAGGAGCTTGAATAAATATCAATACACCCAATTTCATAGCAGTGTTAGTAGCAATAGTCAAAATGTTGAAACCATCCACATGTCCTTTGAAGAATGAATAGATAAACAAAATGTGCATATATATATATGTATATATGTCTTTTTTTTCCTGTTCTGTTGAGAACTAGTTGATATATATCACTCTTTTTAAGTTTAAGGAATATAATATGATGGTTTGATTTACATTTGTTGTGAAATGACTATCACAGTAGGTTTAGCTAACATCCATCTTCTCATATAAATGCCATTGAAAAGGAAGAGAGAAGGAAAAAATGTCTGTGATTAGAATTGAACTTTAAAAAGGAATGAAATTCTGAAATTTGCGTGAACCTCAGAGTCATTGTGCTAAGTGAAATAAGCCAGACTGAGAAGAATAAATATTGTATAATTCCATTTGCGTAACTGGAGTAGTCAAGCCCATAGAGAAAGAAACGATCGCTCACATTTTCTTAAAATTTCAGTCATATTTATATGTAAGGTATAATATAATTGTATTTAACTTAAGAAACAAGCAATATCAGTGTTAATACATATTGGAGACTATTTTTTCTGATACTTCTTGATTATCTAAGATCATGTTGAAATCTTTAGGGGAAAATAAGATGTGAAGGAAAGAAGGTAGAGTCCAAATATGGATGGATGATTACTTAGTATTACTAATCATGGTACATATTGATTCAATAAAGTTACATATAGCAATGCTTGGAGAGGGCACAGTGTACTACAGTGGAAGACTAAGGGTGCTTTGGTGGGGAGAGCTGTGCTGTGTTAACATATACCTGAGGTGATATGAGCCTCTACCTCTGAATCACCTACAGTCTTGTAAACTAATGTAACCTCAAGTTATATTACCTGAAGAAGGTAACTTCAGGCTTACCTTCATGTGATCTCTTGTCTTATAGCTGTGCATTATTCATAAGGCAGTGGCAAAATTTTAGCATGCTGAGATTCCTAAGACAAGGTTATGTGTTAAACAAAGCCAATTTGGGAAAATATTATATAGAGAATAAATAGCAACATGGACTATATTTATTGGAAAAGCTTCAGAGTGTCATTTCAAGGGGATGTGGATAAAGGGATGGAAAAATCTATTCACATTTTTAGAATTTGTCACTGTATAAAGAAGTATTTAAAATCAGTTTTATTATCTCCAGTTTTATTATCATCCAGTTTCTTTATAATATGTTTAGAAAATGGAGCATGTTGTAGGAAATGGGGTGATGGAATGATAGAAGACTCTAGAAAAAAAGAGCTCACAGAATCAGGAAACATCTGCTGGCATAGGTATTACTCTGCATTAGGCATTGACTTGCAACTTTTCTAGCAATGATGTATTGGTCTGAAATGATTCGTACCAGTTTCTTGGCTATAAAACTAAATCTGTTTGACCTCATTATAGGGAGGGAGGGTCTAGAGCCATAGTGGCATAGTGTCATGGTTACAACATCATATGAATGATAAATGTTTTTTCTTGTGTTATTAAGTACTTAATTTAGAAATTTTGACACTTTGATAAATTGATTCTTTCACATTTTAGGCTTTTATATGGCCTCCCCTTTCCACCAAAAAAACCCCACAATAACTCCAAATCTTAGGAAGAAATTATTATCTTGGACTAAGCTGCTTAGAATAGGGTTCATACTTTCTTTCCTTTACATTCCATGGCTTAATTCAAAGTAGAGAATGTGCTGTCCAAACTCAAATATGGTATTTCCACTTTAAAAAGATCTAGAACATTCATAACATGGTGGGAAAAAAATGAAAATGGATGCTTTTTAAAGTGACTCAAAATTGTTCCTAAATTAGACCTCACTTGAATAAATATTGTAAACACACACCAGAAATGAATGAATAAATAAATAAATAATAGAGAAAATATGTGAAAGATTGAATAAGCACCTGTTTCAATTGCCATTGAAAATATGTGGGAAAAAGCTTATGCTCAGCAGTGAACTAAACTTTACCTGAATAAATATGAGATGAAAATGGACTTATGAAATATTTCCCTTAGTTTAAAATGTAGCATCAAAATAAAGAACTAAATAATAGTGTATAAATGGTATTATTCCTGTAACAGGTTAGGGAAGTTTTCCTAGATGAAATGTAAACAAAATTTTTCTTTGGAACATTAAGTTCCTGATCACATAACCTTTCTCAACTTCTAAAGTACAGTGGTCTTTATTATTGAGCCATTCCTATTTCACCAAAACCTCCAAATTTAAGGTTGTCTTTTATTTTGTTTTTCCATAGCACTATTATGTCTGCCTGTTTGTTTAAAATATTTATTTATTTTTGCATACAAGAGCTGGGGTGTAGTCCAGATGTGTGTGTGGGGGGGAGAGGATTCACCAGAGACAGAGTGGGGAGCAAAACAGCAGATCTACTGAAATATACTGTTGAGGGGAGCAGCAGGCAAGACAGGAGAGGTCTGCTGCACCATGTGGGTAGCTCCTTGGCTGGGGATCGAACTTGTGATACAGTGGCTGTGGATAGCATCATAGTCTGAGACTTAACCTGTTGTGCCACCAGGGAGACCCTGCTATATGTTTGTTTTCTCTTTTAATTGTTTTTTAAATAGAGTGAAATATATCATGCTTGTGAAATGAATTTTCAATATTTAAGAGCTTATAGGAAAATATAGTCCTCTTGGGGAATGGCAGGATACAGTCAAAACATTTATGCTATTCTTTAGGTCATGTGATAATTAAGTATTCTTCAAACTGGGACAACTATTCCTGAGTCCATGAAGTCCATGAAGTCTTTCCAAGTACTAAGTGCAGCCTGCTAGTTTTTTTTTTTCTCTGAACGTGCTTTCAAGTTTTCCTGAGTTCAAAATAGCCTCTCTTTTTCTCTATTAAAACTAATGGTGGTCAGCTTTTGAAAGTTCTGCTGCTACATATAAACAATTTCAAAATTCCAGTGTGTCAACAACAAGAAAATATTGTATACTCACATTGCACACAGGCTGTTGGTTAGCTGTGCCTGAGACCCAGGCTGAGGTCAGCTTCAAACTTTTTTAAAGTGTCTTATTCTGGGATTCAGACTGAAAGAGCACCTACTTGGGACATGGCCAGGGGGAAGAAGTAAACAGGCTAGTCAAAATATATGATGACTGTCACAGTTGCTGTGTGGTCCTGTCAAATTGTCACCTCTACTCATGTTTCACTGGCCAAAAAAAAAAAAAGTCTGTGCTGAGATTGGAAATAGGGCTAATGGATGTTCTTTTCTACATGAAATCTTATGATTCACATGAAAACTGGCAGGCTATATCCTCTTATAGGGTGATAGGATAAAATACAGAAATAATAAATATATAGGATCTAATATAGAAATCAAACTTCTCATGGCATTTGCAGCAACAGGAATGGAGCTTGAAAGGGTGTGCTAAGCAAGTCAGAAGGAGAAAGATAAATACCAGATGGTGTCACTAATGTCTGGAATATAAAGTAACTAAATGAATAGTCAGAGAGAGACAGGCTGAAAAACTAACCCTGGATAACTGACTCCAGAACTGAGACCCCCAAGAGGGGAGGGGTAAGTTCAGGGAGAGAGGGTGGGAGGCATAATGAACTGCGGTGGTGGAGTATGGGGGAGTTGGTGGTGGGTGCACTATGGTCGTGATACTTCATGGGGTACCCCGATGTCACATCTGTTGAAAATAAGCAAATAAAGTAATAAAAAAAAGCAATCAGCTCCTCCCTCATCCCAAATCTCAATATGGTACAGTGCCTGAGAACATTAAAATATCCCAAGAATCAAATAAACGTATCTCCAAGTACAGCTTTTACATAAGGAAGCATCCGTAATCAGTTGAACTGCTTTATTTTCATAGTACTTTAAGCTTTCTCTCTCCTTATTCACATTCTTACTTATTAGTCAATGTTAGGATATTTTGAATTAGAAACAAGAATAGTTGAAGTGTTGGGTCTGATTTTTAAAAATGTAACTAGAACATTTTCTCAATACAAGAACTTTCACAATAAAAATTATATATAACATTTCAGATCCATTGTGAGATGTACAATAGATAGTTCCAACTTTTTTCATAAATTGTATTATGGCATAGTTATGCCAACTGTAGTTAATCCTCTTATTTAATCTTATAAAACATTTAATATTTCCAACCCATATTAATGCAAACTGAATGATGTTTAAACCTATGATGAAATGATCTCAAATGCCATTTTAATAATGTGTTAAGTACTATTTAATCTTTTAAAATTATTTTCAGCTGTATCTCTATTTCCATGTTCCCCTTTTATATCTTTTGTGATGCAGGAAGTGAGATTCCACAAGTTAACCAGCTAGCTAAACCTGCTTAACACTTTGTGGTTCGCTCACGTATTAGTACGTGTTTTTGTCACCAGTATAAGATGGTCACTCACATATTAATACGTGTTCATCTAGTCTCCAGTTTTGCACGCCATGGTGGATTTGTTTGGTACTATTAGGAGCTATTTCTTTGATTGTACTCAGTCTAGAGGCTTTACACATTGTTTTGGTGAAAGTGTAAGGTGTTTTATGAGACATATTACAGTTTTTTTAATATCCAGTAGTTCAGGAGGTGTGTGTGTTTTATTGAATGTTTATACCATTCATGCAGTGGCACAGAAAATGGCCGGCCCCAAGGGCTGGTAAATTTAAAGGGCACCGACACACAAAGTGTTAAGCTGACTTATTGAGTTCAGCCAAAGACAAATGCATAAATTATTAAAAATTATCTTTACAATAACAGTAACAACAAAAGGAAATGCAAGAGAAAGGATGAAATACATCAACTTAGAGAGGTACTTGCTTCTTCAACACCACCTTAGAAATCGCTCTCCTCTTCCTCACCCCCAGAAGTAGGTGACTAAATTTCCGGACTGGAAATATATTACTATAAACACTCTTAACATGGGCTCTGAATTTATTGGGTTAAATTGAACATCTCAGATTTCTCCAACACTTTAATTATTTAATTGTTTTGAATTTGAAATTAATTTTGAAATGCTTTAAGAAATTCAAAGGCTGAGAGACTCTTTGAAGGAAATTTTGGAGTGCATTTATCATATGTGACCTGCCTAGCAGCCTCCATTTCATCCCTAATAGGGCTTAGAAGACACTCCATTCACTAAGACATTGATAAATACTTTGGTGAAGGAAATGCCAGAATACTTGAAGATCTCTGAGGTGGCAGTTCTCTGTAGGCTGGATATGATTAGGAGGAAGACTGCCATTAATACAGCTTCTCTATTTTAGTAGGGATGATATAATCTTAGAGTAATGAGGGTCAAGTGGAAGTACTTAACCGTAATAGACAAGGTATCACAATTACCATAATGTGCAGCAGACAAAACAGTGATCAGAATGTTTTCATCTACTGGGACTCTTGCTAGTGATGAAGTGAATATAGTTTCCCTGAGAATAAAACAGATAGGCAGCCTACAAAAATGTTCCTTGATCTTCCCAGCAGGAAAATATCCCGCCAGGTCCAGTGCTAGAAATATAACTTGAGTTGTCAAAGGAGAATCACTGCCCCTCAATGTGTTTTCATAGCTAAGATACTTTTCAGATTGGAGATTTGCTATTGAAGGTGAAATTTATCTCCTGAAAATTTCAGATTTTATCACATGATGCAGTATTTTCATTGAAATATTGATTGAATATATGATGGTATTCCTTTCTGATAAAATACATGATTTTAACAAACAGGGAATCAAAGGGAGCCCATGATATTTTTTTTATTCTCTATGATTCACTCAAAAATGTTATGTCACTAGTCTTCCAGATTTGAGATTTTATGAACTGCAGGTATTCGTTCTCAAGGGAGTAATTTAAACTCATTTCATTAAAACCTGATTTCATTGGAATATCCTGTCTGTTTACAATATGAGTATTTCCATACTGGCTGTGGCTATAGGCAAATTTAGGTTTCTGTTACATCACGGTGATGATGAGGCTTCCTTTTGGATACAGGTGATTCTCTGGACTGTATCTTAGTTCCTACTTGAACAACAATAGTTAAAGGGAACCCACAACACTAACAAGAGATAGTATAAGCGAGAACTCCAACTTTTTAAATATACAACTTCGGGACACCCAAACTGGTAAAAATCCCTAACCATTGAGACTGTCATTGGGAGTCACAGGAACATGGAATGCAAGTGTAGCAAAAAGTATTGCATATCAAAGTACAGTTACAAGATTGGGTCTTCGCTCTTCATAGTTAAGAAGAATATTTGAAGTGGTGGATCTAAAGAAAGGGAACTTTCTGAAATCCTTAATTACCTTGATCATTTTATTAAAACCATTAAGCAGCATTATTTTCATGTCTGAAATTTCAAATAGTCACACAATTTCTTAAAAATGAAAATAAGACTGAATGTTTTAAAATAAGTATATTTAGAGAGAAAAAAAAGACATCAAGAAGCACCTGGTGCCCTGGGACTAGATAACGTCTTTGCTTCAGAGTCATACATGTGCTTTTCAGACTTTGACTTATTACAAAGGTTATTTTCATTCTTAACATAGTATTGATTACTTAAATACTAAATGATTCCCTTGGTGCCTCAATTTTTAAATTCCCTTTTAATTTCATAAGTTTATATTTAAGAATTGCCTAAAATTTATATTTGTTCCTTCATTTTTAAATAAGGTTTTCTTCATTGTATGAAACTACAGCAAATTCTCTTCAGTTTATTTTAATTTTATTTATTTTTCTATAAAAGAACTGGGGTGCAGGCCAGAGGTGCAGGGGTGAGAGGATTCACCACAGATTAAGTGGATTGCAGAATAGGCAGATTTACTGAAATGCACTAAGGGGAGCAACGGGTAAGATAGGAGAGGTCTGCAGCACCATATGTGAGTTAGCCATCATGGTGATAGTGCTCAGACTTAACCCCTAGGCCACCAGGGGAGCCCCAAGTGCTCTTCAGTTTAAATTATTTAGTTTGGGCCTCCCTGGTGGCTCAACGGGTTAAGTGCAGCGCTGTGGAGCTGTTGGCTTCTGCTGTGCAATTTCGATGACTTTGATGCCCGGCCAGGGAGATTCCCACATGGCGCTGCAGACCTCTCCTGCCTCGCCTGCTGCTCCCCTCAGCAGTGTGTTTCCGTTGATCTGCCTGTTCTGCTCTCAAATCTGTCTCTGGTGAACCCTCTTGCTGCCCCACACCTCTGGCCTACACCCCAGCTTGTATGCATAAATAAATAAATCTTAAAAAAATAAATTATTTAGTTTATAATCCAATGTTTCATATTTAAATGTTTGCTTTTCTAGAGTTTTTTTGTTTTTTTGTTTTTACCTCTCCTGAAACTGTTACCTGTCTTGGTCACTGAGCTGTAGCTAGTAAAATTCATGACAAAAAGAGAACTATAACACATTCTGGACTAATCAGAAGAATTTTAATAGAACGTAATTTTAACAGGAATGGAATCTTTTTCTGAACTTATCTCAAGTACATGCTTTTTACCAGCTTCATCTTTAGTGCTTATATATCAAAGTATTCCCCACATCACATGTACGATGGACAATATAATTTTGGATAATGAAAAAGCTCAATTAAAGGAGCTCATATTTCAATAAAGAAATAAGTAATGCATCCAAATAAATACTAGCATTACTAGCATTTTATTATTCAAATTAATTTATTTATATGAATTATGATCACTAGATGTGACCAATAAAATTATGTATTGCTGATAACAAATGTGCAAAAATATCAACAACGCGATAAGAAATCTAAGTTAATTTCTCTAAGACATGACCAGTGATTTAACTTTCAACACTGTAAAAGTGTGTTAATAAATTAGATACCAAGAAAAAAATAATTCTCTTCTCTCATATTCTCTATTACTCTCTCCTCCCAACCCCCGCAATCTTTTTTTTTTAAAGATTTATTTATTCATACATACAAGCTGGGGTACAGGCCAGAGGCGTGGGGCGGCGAGAGGGTTCACTAGAGACAGAGTGGGGAGCAGAACAGGCAGATAAGAAATACATTGCTGGGCCTCCCCGGTGGCGCAGCGGTTGAGCGCTGCGCTTTGGAGCTGTCGGCAGCAGCGATGCGAGTTCGACGCCCAGCTGGGGAGAATCCCACATGGCGCGGCAGACCTCTCCTGTCTCGCCCGCTGCTCCCCTCAGCAGTGTATCTCTGATCTGCCTGTCCTGCTCCCCACTCTGTCTCTGGTGAACCCTCTCGCCGCCCCACACCTCTGGCCT
>PVIJ01009199.1:0-68359 GCA_004024925.1 Scalopus aquaticus
GTATCTGTTGGCCATTTGCTTTTCTTCTTTGGAGAAGTGCCTTTTGAGCTCTTCTGCCCATTTTTTGACTGGGTTATTGGCTTTGTTTTTGTTGAGTTGTGTGAGTTCCTTGTAAATTTTTGTTATCAGTCCTTTATCAGATGTATTGTGTGCAAAGATCTTTTCCCAGTTGGTAGGGTGTCTGTTAGTTTTGGTTAATATCTCTTTTGCTGTACAGAAGCTTTTTATTTTGATGTAATCCCATCTGTTTATATTGTCTTTCACTTTCTTCGCTTTGAGGGATGTGTCTTTCAAAATTTTGCTGAGATGTATGTCATGTAGAGTTTTGCCTATATTTTCTTCTATACATTTTATGGTTTCAGGTCTTACATCCAGTTCTTTTATCCATTTTGAGTTGACTTTTGTGCAGGATGTGAGGTTGTCTTTATGGCAAGTGAAATAAGTCAATCACAAAATGACAAATACTATATTTACATGAGGTATCTCGAGTTGTCAAATATATAGAGACAGAAAGTAGAATGGTAGTTGCCAAGGTCTGAGGGGAGCAGAGATGAGAAATGCATGTCTAGTCTAGTAGTCTAGTCTAGTAGTCTAGTCTAGTAGTCTAGACATGCATTTCTCATCTCTGCTCCCCTTAGACCTTGGCAACTACCATTCTACTTTCTGTATCTATAAATCTGACAACTCGAGATACCTCATGTAAATATAGTATTTGTCCTTTTGTGATTGACTTATTTCACTTGCCATAAAGACAACAAGTTTCATCCATGATGTATCATTATGTGTCAGAATTTCCTTCCTTTTTGATATAAGGCTGAACAATATGTCATTATATGCATACACCACATTTTGTTTTTCATTCATCTATCAATGGACACGTGGGTTGCTTCCATCTTTGGCTATTGTGAATTATGTTACTATGAACCTGAATGTACAAGTATGTGTTAAAGTTGAGATCTCTTTTTTTGAAAAACATTCAAGCTTTATCGAGCCATTATAATTCAAAATTTCCCTAAACCTACGTTATAGGTTTGGAAAGTAGATATCACAATTAATCCCCACCACCACCAAATTTGAGTGGAATATATTAGGTGATTCCCACTCCCCTCCCAACCCAACAATAGAAGGGAAATAAAACCAAAACCAAATAACATTGAATCTTTAAAGAGTTGCCATGTTAGTATTAGAAGACAATTAAAAACATTTAAGTAAGAGATTCCCCTACCTCCATAGGTGAATGTCGAGTAAAAAATAATCTGACTATGGCATTTATGGTCCTACATGGTAAGATTTCAAAATCTAAGTGCCAGAATACTTATAGGACCCAAGGAAAACCCTAAAGAAGAACCTTGAAAACAATCGGTAACTGTAACTATGAGATTATAAAGTTTGATAATATTGCTTCTTATACTATAGTCATGTGTGACTGAACAGTAGGGATAAGTTCTGGAAAATGCATTGTCAGGCAATTTCATCATTGTGCTAAAGTCACAGAGTGTACTTACACAAGTCTAGATGGTATAGACTGCTACACACCTAGGCTGTATACAAGGACCACCTTGCTGTATGTGGTCTGTCGCTAACCAGGGACTAAGTAGCTTGTGACTGTGTTCATGAGGATAATGACAGTTTATATGTGAATTTTTGCTTTTCATTTTTTTATGGTCCCAACAAGACAACAAGAGTTAGATTACCTACAAATTGGAAATGCAAACCCGAGAGTAATGAAAACAATGAGGTTATAATGGCGGGTTAAATGTGGCTGTTCTGCTGTGGGGCTTCCTTAACAAAACCGAAGCTAGTTGTTGGCCACCCCCCACCCAGTCCGCCCAATGCCACCTCACCATCATTGAGGGAAGTCCCAGGGCATCAGAATGATGCAGCGTCTTACACACAGTTAGCCCTGTGGACAGCAGATGGCAGAAGAGAGAGGCCTTCCACATCACCGTCGTTTGCTCTAAGGGTTTTCCAGAAACTTTTCAGTCTGTTATGATAATCAAGTGACAGAAAGAGTCCTCAGCAAGTTATTAAGCTTCTCAAAGTAATGGAAAAGGCCGAAGTAATCACTGGTCTCAGGGTGTTTTTCCAGGCAAAAGCCTGCCATCTTTCTCAATTTAGCTCTTAGTTCTTGAATACTTACTTACTGCCCCTCCATCTTCCAACAATTTCTCATCTTGAACTCTTCTTGTAATGCCTTGGTGGGTCTGTCATATCCAGCTTGTCATGTATTCTACTGTTTCATAGATTAATGCCCTTCTACGCATATGCCTTCTACAATATGACCTCCTTTTACAGTCATCTTTGGTTTTCCCAGGGATCTAGCACATAGGAGGAACTCAGTAAATGTATTTTCAAAATGGATAATGAAATGGTAGATATGTCTAGAAATTTTTTCAGGACACTTGATAGAGTTTGTCATAATGTCCTTGCTATTAAGATGAAAACATGTGGATTGGACACAGCTGAGTATACTTATCCTTATCATCTAAACTTGAATCATGTTGGTAAATGAAATGATTGTAAGCTGGGAAGAAATCTTTGGTGGCATTCCATTTTCAACATTTTTATTGGCTTAAATTACTATAGAAAAGCAGGCTCATTAGACTGACAGATGACATAAAGTTGGAAGGAATTGTTAATAAATTGAATACTTACTTACTGGACTCAAAAAGACCTGGATAGACCAGAAGGATGAGCCAACATCAGCAAGATGAAATATACCAGGAAAAATGTAAAGCCCTGAATTTAGTTTGGAAGAAGTCCATGCACCATGAACTGCAAAGGGAAAATCTGGTTTGATGGAGGATGGGCGTTAGTGGAGAGGGTGCAGAGGAGGAGGAGTTTGTGAAGATTGGAACTGATACCACTGTTCATTAACAAGGTGGTGATTAAATAATATATAGATCATTCATCCTTTGGAATACTTTATGTCTGTTAAGAAGAACAAGCTAGATCTATACATGCTCACCTGGAAAGGTTTCCAAGGTATATTACTAAATGAGAAGCTACCACAAAAAACATATGTAAGAAATGCAAACCAAAGTGTCTATGAATGGTTGTGTGTGTGCATAGAAAAAAGTCTGGAAGGATGTTGAGATGTTAATAAGATATTTTTGAGCAAGGCTATGAGACAGGGCTCTCGATTTATTCTTCTGTATTTCATTTTAAATGCAAATGTTGTTATATATTGATTCTATAATTACACAAATCACATTAGTGGCCTTTTAATTAAAAATAAGGAAATGTGAACTCAGAATTATCTGCTGTAGTAATGATGTTGTGTCTGGAACCCCTTGCTGGAGGGCTACACTTAGGCCACTGCTAAGAGCAGTGTACTAAGGGGACATCTCCTGCCCTGAGAAGGGCCCCAACTGGTACAGTTGCTGCGGAGGTGAGAGACTGGGCTTTATTCTTTCTTCTCTATCTGTACCTGGCAGATTGGTACACAGTAGTGTTTAATGTTGAATGAATGTCCAGCTGGGGAACATGGAGCTGTGTAGTTGGAGAAAACAGTTGGAATTGAACTTGGATTTGTTCTCAGCTATTGGAGGTTCTGAAGTGGAAAATAAACTAATTTTGAGTCAACCAGTGGGTAGAGCAAATGCCAGAAAGTGGATGTTCTGAGGAGGCAGATTTCAGTACAACAGTAATGAATCCTGGTGGCCTTAGCGGCCCCTGCCATCTGCATGGTCCTCCCCTGGACTCTGCTGTCCCTGGCCTTTCTCTCTCATGGGACTACTCTTTCTTAAGATATCCGTTTGGCCTGCTTCCCTGTCTTCTTTTGGTCTTGGTAGAGAGCTCCTCTCTGACCACCCTGTGGTCAGATTTTCTTTGCCAACAGCACTTCTCTTACGCTATCTTGTTTTTTCTCCATAGCACTTTTCCGTGGCATGTTTACTCTACAGTAAACTGTTCAGGGCCTTCCTCCTTCACCATAATGGCAGAACTTTTTTTTTTTTTTTTTTTGCCGCCCTGGTGCTTAATAGTTGCTGGCACTCAGTTGGTACTCAGCAAGTTTGACTGAGTATATGAATACTTAAGAGAGAGATCTAGAGGAATGGCATGGAGTGTCCCACAAAGTCAGAACTGACCCCTTAACCCTATCAACACTGGCAAAGATGGGGAGCCCTTCTGGGCTTGATTGCTAGCTTCAGGAATGAAACACACTGGGGCAATTCCTATAGTCCAGCTTGTAGTCTTAGTGTGACAGGCCTTTTAGCTCATGGCCTTTGAGCAGGACTCCTAATCTCCCTAAGCCATACCTTCTGGATCCATTGAATGGGAATGATGCTATCTGAAGGCACACTTCATCATATTGCTCCATGGATTAGATGAGATTCTATACAAAAAGCATTTTGTAATATGTACGTAAGATATTTAGAGACCTTAATTATAGGAACTGAACCTGTATATCCCACTGTTGATTTTTCCTTAAATACAGTGACTTAACTGTCCTTACCTTATCTTTTTATATTTGCACTCAGTAATTTCTCTCCTATCGTGACTAGTCTCTCCTCTCCCACTATTGTTCTTCTTTCAGGCTTTGTGTAAATGTGCATTTTTTCCAACCTTCTAGTTTATTAAGCTTTGTTTGTGTCACTCCAATCTAAAATACAAGCCACTGGGCCTCCCTGGTGGCCTAAGGGGTTAAGTCTCAGCACTATGAAGCTGCAACAGGATCCCTTTGGTAGGGTATCTTAAAAATTAAGTAAACGGAGCTTTTCCTTCCTAGTACAAGTTATATGTTGATGATTTGAGATATATATTTAGGATGATCACTTTCAGAGTTCAATCTCTCATCTTGAGACATGTTCTTCAAAGTGTTTGGTAGTAGTCTGTAATTATTTTGATCCAGTCTTTTAATACCTTGAGAGTAATAATTTTCATAGCTTGTAAGAACAAACACATCTATTTTAAAAACCATGTGCTATTTTAACAGGCCATGTACAGGCACTTTGGGTGATAGCCAGGACTATTTCTTAACCCTTTTCTATCATCTGGATGAAAGTTGGTCCTTTCAAATCCTTTTAAATCCATTTAAAGTGCATATGGTTCTCTTTAAAAATACTCATAATTACTGATGTGTAAAACACCTTGAAGTTTTGGATGGAAGGCCCATGTGCAGGCCAGGCAGGCTGCGGGGGCAGCAGGCAGTCACACACACTGGGGAGTCTCCGCCATGGTTTATTTCTCATGGAAGTGGGCACCAAGGAATCAAAAGCAGTTTTATAAGGTCAACTTTAGTACACACAAATCTACAAAGAAACCCAGTGGAAAAGACACCTGATAGGAACCTTCTCAGGCACGAGAATTGCATTTTAAAGCATAGCTTCTTTGATTTTTCCAGTAGCCAAGCTGTCACCCAACTCAGTATCCTCCCATCTCTACTCCACACTGTTCTTAGGTTCTCAAAAACCTATTAGAGGTGAGCATGGGTGGGTGGAAATCATCTCTCTTTTTCCCTCCCCTATCAACCTTTCTGGTGCCAGAAGCTTTTCTGCAACTGGGGCAGAAGAACCCCAGAGTGGTGGTCAAGAACACCCTGTTAACTTACCTGCTTGGTGTTATGAAATATAAAATATTAGCATAACTACTAAACTGGCTACAGATGAACTTAAATTCTGCTATCCTATTACAAACTGTAGCTGATTTTTGAATACTATTATATGAATTAATATATTTTATTATTTTAAAAGACACTTGAGGCATTACAAAATTATTTTTGTAACAAGCATGTAATTAAAGCTAGTATTCATTATTACAAAATGTTTTTACAAAGCTGTTCTTGGCAACAAGAAAATGTTTATCCTCATTGAAGTACGCTGAGTAGCATTTTGGGGAAAGCATGTCAACCATAATGATACTCTTAAGGTTCAGTTTGTCCTATAGAATTGCTAAATATTTATCTAAATCCTAGTTTCTGTTTTTTTAAAAAAAAGTCTATTCTATTTTCACTTAAAAAATGGGATATGGAAGAGGGAAGCAAACAAACTTGTGCATATGAAACTCACTTTTTAATCATCAGAATTTAGAGTCCAGTTTTTTCATCTGTCCTTTATAAACAATAACCACTCCCACCCCATTTTGTTCAGCACTATTAAGTTATACTGTGGCAATTATATATTTCCAAGCAACCCCTTTAAATCAACGTTTCTACCATTTACCACAGTAATGGAAAAAGCATCTATATTGAGAGAAGATTGGATCTTGACCCAGCCTAGAGTTGGTAGTAGTTGGTGGTGCATCCAGTCAATATTTCTTAGGCAAAACTACACCTAAAATTTAAAATGAGGCCATTTTAATCATAGGCCCTCGCTAAGAACTTCCAGCTTGTTTCACTAGAGAGAGGAGGAGCTGTTTTCAAGAACTACATGCCACAATCAACACAAGGGCCAGCCTCTCGGTGGCACTGCAAATTATTTATAACTGAAAGGCCATATTCAAAATTCATTGATAATATCTAATTACGCACCATTTACATATCACAATCTGAGCCTTTGAAATAGGAGGAACATATAATGGTTTTTAGGACATCTTGTAGATCAAAGGAACATATCTCATTTGAAAAAAGTTTTCACTTAAAAAAGTGTAACAGGGTTTGAAGCATTGAGCATCTTTATCCACTGTTAAAGACTAAAACTTTCAAAGCAAGCAAAACACTGAGATTTCTCTATGCTTACCTTTAATTTGGGGCAGATTGGCAAAGGGAACCCTAAGAGGACCAACCAAACCTTCCCAGAGTCCTCTTTAGAAACTGGCGTTTCTCACCTTTTTTCAAAGACAAAAAAATGGGTAGCCTTTGTTTGAAAGCTGAAAGTACCTTCCACCAATAATCCCTAGCAACACAGGGTTTCATTGGAACTAATTTTAGTGAAAATCAACACAGGCACAGAATTGAGCCTTTGTTTTGAAGCTTTAGGAGAGCAGTGAGCACCACGGGAGGCACTTAGGGTTTACATGAGACTGACAGGAATTTCAAATGATTGTGTTTAAGATAAAAATCTTTACTTTGACAGCTAAGCATGGGTTGCCTCATCCTTTTCATGATGTCTATCTTTCAGTAATAGCTGGGGAAGGTGTTAAACTGGTTTTTTTGACTTTCCAGAACAAAATCTAATTAACAAGTAACACAATTCAGTGACATTTAGCATTATGCAAATGCCAGACACTGCAATCATGAAAAATGTGAAGACGGTCTTTTCGGTGGGCCTGGAGACAAAGCAGTCCACTGTATTGGGACACGGCCACGAGGTGCATTTCACCAGCCGCTTCATGTAGAACCCGTCGTACATGATATAGAAGACGTACATGAAGACAGCTTCAAAGATGATTCGGAAGAAGATGC
Organism: Scalopus aquaticus; assembly: GCA_004024925.1. Taxonomy (NCBI): domain Eukaryota; kingdom Metazoa; phylum Chordata; class Mammalia; order Eulipotyphla; family Talpidae; genus Scalopus; species Scalopus aquaticus. Next base: position 7,346 of record PVIJ01009199.1, read on the forward strand.
TGCTGGTGTAGGTCCACCACAGCGACCCTTGGATGCGGACCTTCTGGCTTTTGATCTCTTCGATGTCTTTAAACTCACTCTTTATTTCTCCCTTCATGAACTTCCTTTTCTTCTCATGTCTGCGGTAGGCAACATGCATGGCCACCAGGAGAGCGGGCGTGGACACAAAGATCAGCTGAAGAGCCCAGAGTCGGATGTGAGAGATGGGGAAGTGGTGGTCATAGCAGACATTTTTGCACCCTGGCTGCAGTGTGTTGCAGGTAAAATCAGCTTGCTCATCTCCCCACACTTCCTTTGCTGCTACAACGAGGATCATGATGCGAAAAATGAAGAGAACAGTGAGCCAGATTTTCCCGATGCTGGTGGAGTATTTATTGACACCCCCCAAAATGGTGTGCAGTGTGCTCCAATCCATTTTCTCCTCTGGGGTGGCTGCACTGCAAAGGGCAAAATGAACACAATGCAAGAATGACTAGTCAGGACAGAATGTGGGAGATTGTTCTGGGTCTTAAATCTCTTCCTGAGCAAATACCAACTCTTATATAACCTCACACAAAAAAGGTAAAAACAAAACCAACTTCGTTTGCCACAGGATTAAATGTATACTTCCCAAACCATCTTGAACATGTTTTCATGCACTCTAATGAGAGTAGCTCACTCACCAGAGTAATTTACCCAGTCTTTAACATAATAAAAAATTGGGGTGGAGAGCACTGGGAGCATCACTAACTTAAAGGCACTAATTCCTGCTGATTGAAACTTCTTCTGACACTCCCAGGTCCTCTTGCCCTGCCAGAGTTACTCAGCGCCCTGGTGACTTTCAATAATTGCCTCGGCTTGTTAGCCTCACTCTGTATTCTACCACTGGGCCTGAGCTCCATTGGGGTCAACCTTGCTGCAAAGGCCAAGCAGGCCAGAGTCACCTCCCTTAAGATACTTCAAGTAATTTTCACAGACTTAGGATGTAATAAATGATTGTTATTGGAGATACTGTTTACATTTGAGGCACCCCAAGTTAAAATTCACAAAGGGCCTCACTTCTGTTTTCTATACAAAAAGGAGAAGGTTAGAAATGGTCTCTTCACAGAGACCATTTTGATGTGCTTGTGTCTGGCTTAGTAATCTTCCTCTGTTCACACTAAGGGATGTATGCTTTGTGAGTGTGGCACCCGTTCATTTTTGTTGTGGGGTCATGGTTTTAATTTAGTAGTGTTTCTAAGAGACTATTAGAAAACCGACAACATGTAGCTCAGTGGTTCCTCAGTTACTGGCCCAACAAGGTGATGTCACTAGATTGTCTTTCAGAAGGGAAACTCGCTGGGGTAAATTGCTACTTATTGAAAATGGAGGTTGGGAAACCTGTGGAGCAATTTTTCATGAGCCAACTGCCTTCTTCACCCAGGATGTAAGCTGTCTTTATTTATTCAAAATTACACTTCATCTGTCTCAATCAACCCCTCTTCTAAACATGATTCTATCTCCATTTCCTGAGCAATCTGTTTTTTATTCCTCCCAAGCTGGTAGTGAATTTTCTTTCTTCTCTTACTTAAAGGCATAATGCTTTTGTCCTTCTGAGCAGGCCTGCTCCTAAGCAAGCCCTCAATGAGTGTGTTTCATTGCTGCCGTCTCGTGGGTGCTGCTGTGGGCACCATGATCTGTGTGAAACCATCAGATGCCACCTTGGTGGGGGAAGGCAGCAGGGACATGGGGAAGAGACCTAGATATGAAGCTTGCATAAGATTGAAATATGCCTGAGAAACATTTAGCCTAACTCAGCTTGAAAAGGAGAAACATGATTGGAAGAAACCACGATTTTGCTGGGATTCAGCCCTAACCCTTTAAATACAGACTGTCTGGGAAGTCCTTGATTGAACTAAGGACATTCTACTGAAAGTTTCACACTTCCATCCAGATCTGCCCAAGAGGCAAAATAGAAATTCATATTTTAACCAAACCATTTATGGAATTAGACATTCTAGCTCTTCACTGGAGGAAAACAGGGTGTTCACTGAAACAAACTGTGGTTTACATCAAAATATCTGACCCCAAATACAGCGGTGGGTCTTCTGTCTTTGCTCTCTACCATAGTACTAAACACAGAACCACATTTTTCTATAAACCAGTCCAATCGCCATCAGTTGAGAAAAATACTATTCAAAGTAAAACGTGTGTGTGTGTGTGTAAAGTTCTTGTTTCAGCCACAACCAACTACCTGTTTCAAAGATCCTTTCAGGAAGAGGAGCAAATTAATATTTGATCCTCAAGTGGGATAGAGGTCAAGATGGACTAGCCAAGCAGGATGAGACTGTTTTTAACATTCAAATCAGCGTGGGAGCTGCCCTCCTGCCCTTCCTGACCTGGCAGATGGGTCAAGGCAGGCTCCTGCCTGGCCTCACCACCGTGCAGTTGATGGAGCTGTGCCCGAGCTAAGGAAGTTCCTTCCTTAGGGAAGGAACTGGATGAATCACTGGGGTCTGGAAAATGTAAAAGGGATTCTTCACCCCTAATTTCTCAATCTTACATATTTTTAAGGCCGACTTAACTCACTGTCTCCAGAGCTCTCTCCAGTTTTCTCACAAGTGCCTGTAATGTGACTGAAAGGGACTCAAAAGGCAAATGCTGGAGCCACACACTTCAAGACCGAGTCCCAAGCAAATGGTCGTGCGCGTTAAACTCTCAGAAAACTGCAGGATGCACAGCGTTTAGGTGTATCTCCCCCTTCCCATGCAGGAATGTCCAAGAGCTGATGCAACCACCCTAAAGAAAACGTTTCTCGGCTGCACGCTACCGCTTTTGTGTGTCCTCAAGGCTATCTTTCCAGCTGGAAAACACCGTCTGGAATAAACGCTCTTGAGTCGCTCACGAAAAAGAGAAGCAACCAGTGTCTTGCCCTCAGAGGCTGCTATGGTGTCCCTGCTCGCTCTTGTCTCATCTCCCGACTTCCCCACCTGCCTTTCTCTGCAGAGGCACAGCGAGGAGCTAAAGGTCAGTTTCCTCCAATGCGGGGCGTCCAGTTTAGCAAACGAAATCGAGTTTTTCTCTTTTTCCTCTACACTAAGTCTTCAGTCGATTTCAAACTGTGGGTGAGGACAGATAAACCAAGCCGGCGGCTGTGCGAGACTCTCGCCTGCGGCCACACGGGCCCATGTGGGACCACCACCCTGCTTCCACCCCCTGCTAGTCGCACCCGAACTCGGCTCTAGGTTCTGCCACCACGTCCGCTTCAGCGCGTGGCTGCACATCCGGCCCCAATGGCCCAGTGCGGATTTTAACATTATGCCGGAGAACTTTCCAGAAGTTCACTCCTGCCCCCTGTCCCCTGCTGAGGCCCGCCGACGCCACTGCCAGGGCCAGGGCCCGCATCGGGACCCAGAGCTCGTGGGGTTCCTCCCACCGCCACGGCGGGATCCCCAGCCCTGCCCGTCTCCGGGCTCCTGCCCGTCTCCTGGGTCTTCCAGCGGCTGGCGCCGGCCGGACCACTGGACCCGCGCACCAGCGTGGGGCTAACCTGCGTGGGCGGGGCTGCGCGGCGGTGGTGGGGGGTCGCTCCGCCGCTCCGGGTGGTCCTGGCCCGGGTGGCCTCCGGCTCGCTGGGGCTGCGGCGCCGCGGACCTGCTGGAGTCTTGGCGAGCTGAGCGCAGGCGCCTGTGTCTTCAACACCTGTCGGCTCCGGTGGCGCCTTTTAACCGAACCCCAACCCCGCCTCCTCCCCAGCCTTTCAGAAAGTCACTCAGGGGGCGGCTCCTTGTCGCCCGGCCGCCCCCAGCGCTGCGGGCGGGGCGCGCCCTGCTTCCCGGGTGCCTGCAGCTTTCCCGGGGTCCCGAGCGCCTCTCCAAGCCCCGGGGAGCGCTCCCTCCTTCCCAGAGCGCTGAGCATCTGCGGAGGTAACCCCTCTCTCCAGAGCCTTTAGCACCCCGGAATTTCTTCCTCTCTTCACTCCCAGCCCCCTCGGCCACCGGTTTCAGCGAAGAAGCTGAGTGTTGTGACCCAAGGAGGGTGCAACCCCCGGGCCCAGGCACCCTGTTGGGGGAGAGGGTGGGACTAAAGGATAGTTGTTTTTATTTCAACTTGGACTAATTCGAGTACTATAGTGTTTAAAGCTCTGCTTATTTATTTATTTACTTACTTATTTACTTATTTATTCATTCAGTTAGTCAGTAGTTAGTAGAAAAACAGGCGTTCCCACCCCTTCGAAAATTGCAGCTCTGGCGGGGAGGTTCCAGCTCCCCGCAGACTGCCGGCTTCTCTGCTTGGAATGTGGATTCAGAGGGGGTGAGGCGCTTTGGCGCCACGGTGATGGCCTAGACTCTGCCTCTTTCTCCCCCAAATCTCACAGGCACACTTACAGACACGTCCTTGAATCTCTGATTTGGGTCAGTCTCCTTTAAAAATATGCCAAGAGTTAGGATTGCAGGTGGTGGGGGGCGACAAGTCTTGCTCTTGCAAGTACTGGCTCTCCAGCCCTAGCAAGTGAGATCTTGGCCCAAGCCTGTGCCCCCTTCCTCCTTCCACAGTCGAGAAGTCACAGAATTTATTTACTCAACTTGGATTGGGGTTGGGGAGCTCAAATTATTCAGGAAGGAGTGAATGAAGGCTACCCACCCCCCTCCATCTTTTGTCCCCCTACCATACACCAGTAAGGGGAGGCTGACAGGATTTCTGGAGAAGATACCTGGGCAGCTCAGTCCCTGGAATACGTGGTCTCGGATTATGAGGTCTCACTGTTCACATTTGGTTGGGTATTTTGATGTCTTGAGATGCAGGAGACAGAGAGTGAATATTCACGAAGCAAACGGATGGACAATTAAAATAGCAGGAGCAGCGACTTTTGGGGAGTTCGTGGCCTTGCCTGCTCAGGCACCTTGCCTCACGACAACTCCTGCAAAGGCAGCTACTGTGGAAGCACAGGCGTGCCCCCTCTCACACTCACCTTCACTTAGGCCACTTTTGTGTTTTAAACAGGTGATGATTCATGCTGTCAGTTGGCCTCAGAAATGCATTTCCCTTACCTTCAACGTGAAAGTATTGACTTTTCCTGGTAAAACTGGCACCCCATAGCCATGGGGCAATTTAGGCCATTCTTCTATGGGCCAATTCAAGTTTTATCCTGAGGTTACTACCCCACCTTCCAGCTCTAAGTCTTAGTCTCTGAGGGAGTGTCTGTTCGGATGAAACAAAACCCCAAGAGCTGCCAAAAGTCCTACATAGCCCATCTGAGAGAGATGCTGAAACAGCGTATTTAAACGTGGAGGCAGAGCTGATGGCATGGAGGCAACCTGGAAGGGTCTAGGTGCACCTCAGAGTTGAGGTGAAGTGGGTTGGGAGGTAGGGGTTCCTCCCTTTGGTTGTTTCAGGGCCAGTGCTGCTAAGAAATCTGTTAGAGCACAGGTTCAAATGAAGGAAGGGTCTGAAACCACTGTAGGATTTGACTGGTGAAAATGTTTTTGAGATTGAAAATGACTCACTTTCCTCCGCTGAAAAATTTCATCTTAGGTTTGTAGTGTCTATAGCATGATTATAGGTTGCTGTTCAACTCCTCTTTCCTTGTTTCCTCTGACTTATTCTCTTGATTTGCATAGTGTGTTGTTGGCAAATTGTCTATCATAATTGTTCTGCATTTTATAGCTAGAACTATTACAACTCCTAAGTCTTAAAATTTAGTACTTGATTTTATCCTGTTTTATATAATTTCTGTTTCTTGGTGTTTTCTTTCTAAACAGATTTGGATTTCTCTGGGGCAGCAAGTCTGTCTGTCTATCTATCTATCTATCTATCTATCTATCTATCTATCTATCTATCTGTCATCCTCTAGAATAGAGGAGAAGCAGAAGAGATAAGTGGAAAGGGGTTTAGCAGGGATTAGCAGATCATACCACAAATTAATATTTTTATAAGTCCTGTAATTATTTGTGAATAGTACAATCATGTTACTGCATTTTTTGCTGAAAAGAATGTAAACATTGAAAATAAGTCTTAGTTTTGTCACTCTATTTTCACATCTTCATCTGTGCTGCTCTTTACCCTAGACTTTCTGGCACTATCGCCAGAAAGTAGCCTACTATTGGCTGGAACACCTTTGTCTCATTAACTTGCATGCACCAAACAAATCAGAGAATAGTTTTTGACGACTTTATGGCAAAAACAGGCGTCTCCTCGGTGGGTCTTGAATGAAACTAATAGAGTGGACACTATTTAGCAACTATTGATGATTAACTGATAAGAATCTGTTATAGCTACACCTTGTCACTTAAGAGTGTCAGAGATTACATATGACTAAGGTGTCCTTGCTTAGTAGCAAGCAGGTAAATCTCACGTGTTTATAATTGCATTGAACTTTAATTCTGGTATTTGGAGGCACTTATCAGGTGAAAATGGTAATGTTTAATGCTATTTGGCAATTTAATTGGACAGTTTTTTAAAATAAATAAACCAAAAGATGTTGCTAGAGTGCAAGAAACCAGTGTAAGATGATAGTTCTTAACGTATCTTAATAAAAAAAATTGCTTGTTAACTGCCTTATGAGACATTGATAGGCTTATCAATGTCCCCTGGGATGCCTTCAATGACAAATCATGGTAATGGCAGAATATGTCTTGAGTCAAGAAGGACTTGTGAGAGAATGGAGCCCCTGTCCTACTATGTGGTAGTTTTAGGGCAAGTTAGATTCACTGACTGTCTCTTTAAAAGTCATTAGCTACTGGCCTCCACCCCACTTCTTGACTTGCTGTAGAAATTTGAAATATCTATCATATTAATAAAAGCGAGAATATTCGGCCCTCCTAAAAATAGCGATTGGGGACAGAAGATATAACAAATGCCTGGCATCTTGTAATTAATAATGACTTAAATATGATAATATAATTTTAAAGCAGGAGTGGCCCTGGTGTTATCCTTTAAATTTTTGTGGATAATTATCATGGGAAAACACCATTGCCACATATCCTCATTTATGTATCCTGAAATTATCAATGTTGCATCATTTAGGGGAAAAACATAAAACCTGGGATTTCAATAATTTATTTATTCTTTACTTTCAGTTTAAAGGTTTATCATAAAAACTCCTACTTCTGACTTGTTACTGAAACTTTTATGCCATTTTCTTCATTCTGTTCTATTTTCACACATAAAATATTTTGGGGGAATTTAAGCTGCTGTGAGTTGCATGGCAGTGGTAAAGTAAGTGGATTTCCTTGGTTTTGCTGTTGAACACATGCTTTTATTTGCAAATACATTAGTGTAGCCCTTTTATGATTATTCAATCAGATGGTAGAAAAATTACAAAGATACTTCCAAATGTATTTGTATCAAAAGAACATGATCCCGGATGAATCTCAGTAAGCTCGCAGGGAAAATTTAAAACTTCTTTTGACTACAAAAACTCATGGTGTTCAGGGTGGCAAGATGGAAATTCTGTATCATTTACAAAGGAACAAAAGAGATTTCTATGTTTCAGTTTGTTTTACAACAATATTGTGTTATATGTCATTTTGAAAGACTATTGGAATAAGTTAGGGGAAATGCTAGTTTCTCTTTAGGCACTGGAAATGAAGTCTCTGGTCTTAGAATTCAGAACCAGGTTTGGCTGTTAGATACTTAGGCATAATTATTTTAAAATGCCATTGGAGTCTTTTGTATTTTGGAAGAAGCCTATTTTTGTGTATAATGTTCTCTGATTTAATCTCATCCTTAAAAAAGATCTGACCAAAAAAAAAAAAAAACAAAAAAAAACCCAAACCCCCCAAAACAAAAACACTTGCAATACCTATAAAGTACACTAGGTGGCACTGGGGAGACTTGTCAGGAAGTTTGGAAAATGCACATGCTCTGAAAACAGTGTGATTGAAAATAGATAATCTTTTCTTTCAGTCTAGAGTTGCTACTCCTGACCATGTAGTAGATCGGAAAATAAATTTCTTCCTATTTTATAATTAAATGAAGCATAACAGAAAATATCAGTATGCATTGTCTTAGAGCAAATAACACTGGTCAAGAAAGCTTTACAAAAGTCAGGTTACTGAAATAAAGTTAGTCATTTCCTATCAGTTTGTATGTGCTCAACACAAATATGACAGTCAAATTCTAATTTTGGCTCTAGTTTTTTTTTTTTGTAATCTGCAATAAATTGGTGTTTACATCACAGAATGCATGCCAATAGTAATAGGCCTACTGTTAATACCTGTAAAAAAATCAAGTCATAGACTACTTCTTAGATTTCTTCGCTTGTCTGTTATACAGCTGTTCAGGAGCATCTCTGGGGCATGTCCAGCAGTAGTCAGCCAGCATTGTAGTGGACCATTTTCCCTGGTATCTTTGTTTCATTGATGAGATATCTTGATGAAAGCGTTTGCCATGTTCATCACTAACCATACCACAGTTTTCAGGGAAGAAATCCAGATGGGAATGAAGGAAGTGGATCTTTAGAGACATATTGCAGCCAAGTTTCTGATACTGCATCAGCATGTCTTCTACTAGTTCCTTGTAGTTTTCTGCCCTAACATTCCCAAGAAAGTTTGTAGACACTGGGTGAAAAGCATTCCATGCTTGCTTCGCATCACCCTGCAGTTGCTGAACCGGTCATCTTTGAAGAGCTCTTGAATCTGAGGACCCACAAAAACTCCCTCTTTAATCTTTGCTTCACTGAGTAGAGGAATTTTTCATGCAGGTATCAGAAAGCTGGCAAGATCTGGTCTGTGGCTTTCACGAAATTCTTCATCAAGCCTAGTTTGATGTGAAGGGGTGGTAGCAGGATTTTGTGAGTCTCGTCCAGAGGTGGGTGCTGGATATTCTTCTCTCCAACTGCTCCATTTTGTCTGCGAGTCCATTCCTTACACTAGTGCAATTCACGTGCTTGTCTATCCCACTCACATGAGAAACACATGTTATTTGTATATCCCTGCTGCAGTCCCATTAAAAGGGCAACTGGCTTCAAATCACCACAGACGTGCCAGCTGTACTTGTTATACTCAGTGGAATTCAGTAGCTGCTTTAAGTTATTGTATGTCTCTTTCATATGGACAGCATGTGCTACTGGAATGGAGGGAAGACAGTTTCCATTGTGCAAAAGCACAGCCTTAAAAAAGACTCAGTTTCGAAGAGTCTAGAAATAGTCTCCATTCTTCTGGGTCATGAGTGATTTCTAAGGCTTTCACGAGGCCTCACTATCAGAACAGAATACCAGAGTACTTTCTTTTCTGAAGAAAGGTTCCAACTGCTGGTGGTGCTTTCGATAGAAAGTAATTGTGACATCTTCTTCTAGAAGATTCCGTTGTTGGAGTCTTGATCCTAGCAATTCTGCCTTGTTCTTGGATAAGTTCAAATCATGAACCAGGTCATTGAGTTCTTCCTGTGTTAGTCTGTGTGGGGTTGATGATGCACCAGAGTGAAAATCTGGATCACTGCATGCTGATGGAACAGGAGAAGAACAGGTCGGCTCACCCTTGTCCTCATCAGATGAATCAAGAGAATATTCTGCTGGAGGTTCTGGAATAGGAAGTCCCTCACCATGTGGAACTGGTCTCAATGCAGACGGAATGTTTGGGTAGACTATTCTCGACTACTTTTGCTTCGTTGTTCTGCCGGAAAGAGGAGGAACCAAGCAGAAGTAACAGTCTTTTATGTGGTTGCTTGGCTCTCTACACACCATGGGGACTGCAAACGGCATTGATGGTCTTTTGCCACTTAACCACTGTGAAAGCTGTGTTGTACATGTAGCACAGCATATACGTGTGGTCCAAGGCTTGTCTTGGTCACCAACCTTGCATCCCAAGTAAAGATGATAAGCCTTCTTCTCTTGAGAAGTGGTACTTTTCTTCTGGTTGGCAAATGTCACTTCCCAACAAATAGAGCAGAAATTGTCCATGTTATTAACGCACTTTCGAGGCATGACTGTTCTGTATTGTGCCTAAATGGATAAAATAATAACAGTTCTATGGGACAGTAGCTTAAACTGTCTCACACAAAGTCTGAAATATTTTCAAAGCTCAACCTTTCTGACTTGGCTTTCTATAGTGCGCTGCTGGCGTCAGCTTACTTCAGCAGCCGCCTGGCAGTAGTATTGCACTGCATCAGAAAATGATGCAATCAACTCTGGATGATGTGTGCATGATGGTATTATGCAATGCGATGCAATATTACATCATTCTAGGCTGATTTAGGATGTTGTTGCAGTCCTACTGGATAAATTTACACAGTGAAACATATAAAATGAATTATATGAAATATCTTCAAAACGAGAGTTAATAAAAAATTTTCAGAGTTATATTCATGTTCAGCACACCAAGATACTACAGATTAGGGCCTTTTAAAGTCAGTAACTATCTCAATGTTGACCAGTGTAATGTTTCATGAAATGTATTTGTTCATAGACACATGTGTACGAGACCCAAAATATGATGTACATTTTGTAGTAGATCTTGTAGATCTCTGTTACACAAAGCGCTGGAAAGCTACTATTCTATTCCATTTCCAGGGCAACAAATAAGTCACTGTGGCAGTGGAGCAAAGAAGAGAGATACCTAGGTCCCAAGAGCAGCCCCCAGCTCTGCTGTGCATTCTGTAGGCTCAAAGTCTGGTAATTACAGAACTCCAAGTGATGAGATTTATTTGTGGTTGGGCTGCTTAAGGATCTTCGTTCAGACTGGAGGATGGTGTCTTTCCATTAGTTTGTTTCCCTATTGCTCTTTGTTTTGATTTGTGTATGTTGTGTGACTCTTCTGGCTTGTGTATGTAGGGTTAGGAGGAACACTTGCTTAAATTTTTAACTAATTTAGGGCCTCCCCGGTGGCGCAGCGGTTGAGTGCTGCGCTGTGGAGCTGTTGGCAGCGGCAACGCGAGTTCGATGCCCGGCCGGGGAGAATCCCACATGGCGTGGCAGACCTCTCCTGCCTTGCCCGCTGCTCCCCTCAGCAGTGTATTTCTGATCTGCCTATTCTGCTCCCCACTCTGTCTCTGGTGAACCCTCTCGCCGCCCCACGCCTCTGGCCTGTGCCCCAGCTTGTATGTATAAATAAAAAAATTTTTTTTTAACTAATTTAATTAAGTTTATTTTTAATTTAATAAAGTTATTTGTCTAAAAATGCTGTGATAAAAAATCATTTTAATGGATTAAGTATTTAAAGAACCAGATGAGACTTTTGATGTCAAAAGTATGTACTGGGCTATTGTGCTTTGGGGAAGAGGAGGCAGTAAGTATACTGCCTTTCATATCTCTCTGTTGGCTTTGAGATGAATCAGTAGTGGTGGTGAAGTTAGTTTTGGACTATTCTCTTTAACAATCTAGGTGCTCCTGTACATATAGTGCGCCATTAGTGGAGATGATATTGGTCAGTCAGGAGGATCTTTATATCAGCATCTCAGTCACTATCTAATGGGAAATACTCATTTATTTCCTTGTAGGTGATATGATATTGCATACTAGATTATTAGGTTGATAGACTTTGGAAAAACAAAGTCCCTGCTCACAAATTATCAAAGGAAAAAAAATAAACAATTGCAGATTTAACTTACCTGAATGATTTACCTTTGTAATTCCACACAAATATAAATGAAGGAATATATGTATATAATCTAATGCAGAACTCTCCATGCTAATCATTTATCTTCAGCTTGATATTCTGAGTATGGCAAATACTTTATTACCCTATTTTCACATCTTCACGGATGTTTAATATATCACCCCCTTGAGAAAATTCTGCTGTGTTGTCATTTCCCCAGCCTTTCTGGCACCGTGGCCAGAAGGTATTTTTAATCTCATTCTGTAGATGCGGAAACTGAGTCTTAAGAATTGAGAAATGAATGTGAAAACACAATCAGGTAATCACTTTTTACTATTTTGTGTCTTTCCAGAATTTATTTATGTTTATGGGTGTGATATGAATCTAATGTGACTTGAATCCATATGAAGAGATGATTTTCTTCCCTCTTATACCAAGAGTAGGACAATGTACACTCTATTCTTTGCTTTTCTCAATATAGCATGAAAATCTTTTATATAAGTAAATAAGGCACTTTCTTGTTCTTTCTTACAGTTCTTACATAGTGCAACCAGGCTGAGTCCAAAGTCCGGCAAAGGTGGTGCCCCATGGAGGGGGTTGCTGATGGAGAATGAATAGCCCCAGGGAAAAATGCTAAGTTTTGCAGTTTGGGGTGGAGATTCTTATGAGAAATAAAAGGGACTGAAGGAGAAGGAAAGTAAGTCGCCATGATGTAGGAATAGAGGAATCAGTCGCCATGATGTAGAAAGAAGAAGCAGTGGCTATGATGTAGGAAAAGAAGCAGCAGCCAGAAAGTAGAGTTTTGAGTTGAGCGTTTTTGGAATCTTCAATGACTTTGGGGCCAGCGACTTTGGAGGCTTTGCAAGTAGCCGAGCCACGGAAACTGCTCCCAGTTTTGTTTTTACTGTAGCCAAAGGAAGAAGGCAGAGGCCTGAAGCAGGCACCTTCCTAAAATGCGTGAGTGCAGTCTGTTGGGCCATCTGGCCACTCTAGTTACTATTTGCAGTGTTGTTGGCCTGGTGTTGTGCTGGGGCACCATGGCACCTCCGGGAGCATCTCCATTTGTGTTCTGTGTCATCGTCATGAGTTGGAACCTGGCCTACAGTCTGATTGTTGCGCGTCTGCAGAAGCAGGAAGACACCATTTGGGAAACGTGGCCTATTGTTTGGAAGAGGAGCTCCATGTCAGCAGTGGCAGAAAGACACCACCTTTACTTTTCTGGGGCTTAAAAGGACTGGACATTGCTTTAAGTAAGGTATGTTGACTTTAGTAATTCTTTGTTTTTCCCTGTTTGTTGAATAAATCCCATTGTTATTGCTACCTAAGCCTGAGTAATCTTGCATTCGTGCTCACGGAATCAATATTGTGACCGGTAAGCAATTTGGGCACTGCCTTTAGCCCATTTTAAAGCCCATTTGCCCTGTAACAATAATACTCCCATGTAATAGGAGTTATCATATATATATATATATATATATATATATATATATATATATATATATATCACATATATTATATGTAATATTTTAATGATTGTATAATAATTTATTTAAAACATTTTATTGATAGATGTTTGAACTATTACCATTCTTTTGCTTTTATAAATGGCAATATGGCTTCTGCTTCCAGTTAGGATACAAAATAACGCTACTCCTATTGTAATAAAACCAAAAAACTGCTAAAATGAAAATCATATTTCTCCATGGCAATAATCAAAGAACTGTGGAGAGAGTAAGCTTTTATGAACTGAATTATAGGGCGATGATGAAGAGCTAGCTACAGCTTTATCCATATCTAGGGGAAAGTGCCTGGTTTGTGGAAAGGTAGAGAAGTAGGTCTCCAGTAAATGGAGAAGTTTTGTGGAGTTGAGAAATCAGCCAAGACTTTAATAAACAGTGTGGGTAGTAAGAGGGATTAGAATTTAGAATTACCTCATATGTAAAAAAAAAAAAATTGATCACTCTCCCCTCCTCCCCAATTTTACTGCATAAGCAGCAGTGTAGGCAAGGTTGGAAAACAGAGAATTATACAGTGTCACAGGGATTTGGGAATTTTGAAATGGTGAATGGTTGAATTCAAAGTGAGTCAAGCTATATATCTGTGTCTCAACCTTCCAGCTCAGACACTAACACGATCAAAGAGACTAGCCAGTTCATAGTGGAGGTGTACAAAATTGAGGTTGAGCTCAGGGTCAAAGTGAAATGTGCTTGTTTTCATTAGATCCCAAAGGTACAGTCAATTTAATTAACACCATAGCTCAGTTTCAGGCCAATTTGATTCTTGATGATAACTGAACGATGGAATCCTCATTCAAGCCATATATAGACTTGTTTGCACTGGAGAAAACAATAAACAAAAAAACCCAAAATGTTTCTGAAAATTCTTTTACATGCAAGATCCAGCATTGAGTAAAAAATTACAGGACATGTGAAGAAAATAAAAAATGAGATACATGATCAGAAGGAAAAAATAAACAACAGAGTCACAGGTAAGTGAAAGGTAAAAAGGTGGAAAAAACACATACAATGCAAACCCAGATCCTAGGCAAGATAGAGTGGCCTTATCATACAAATTAAACTTCAAAACAAGCAATTACCAGAATTGAAGAGGTGTTTCCAATGGCAGAAGAGACATTTCATCAGGAATATATCAATCTTCAATGTGTATATACTAAATAACAGAGTACCAAATTGCACAAGGCAAAACTGAAAGCAACAATGGGAGAAATGACAAATCTATAGTCATAGTTATAAAGACTGAATAACTAATAGAACATGCACACAAACATCAGTATGGATTAGAAGAGTAAAACAATACTATAAACCAACTTGATCTGATTACGTTTATAGAGTAATGTATAGAGTAATGTAGCAACTACTGCATAATGTACAAATGTACATGGAATGTTTATTGAGTGAAAAATGCTGAACTATGAAACAAGTCTCAATAAATTTCAAAGAACAGAAATGCTCTCACTTTTGTAGGATTAGTTATCAGGGAAATGCCAAATATTTGGAAGTAAACAAATAATCCATGGGCAAAGGAGAAACTATGACACATTTAAAATATTTGATATGAATGAAAATGAAAACACAAATACCAAAATTTGTAAGGTGCACGTGAAGCAGTGCTAGGTGATAATTTTTTAAAATATTAAAAAAAAATTTATTTATGCAAACAAGAACTGGGGTGTAGGTCAGAGGTGCAGTGGGTGAGAGGATTCACCAGAGACAGCGTAGGGAGCCAAACAGGTGGATCTACTGAAGGAATTTATTTTCTCACAATCCTGGAGCACTGCGCTGTGGAGCTGTCAACAGCGGAGATGGGAGTTCGACACCCGGCAGGGGAGATTCCCACATGGCGCCGCAGACCTCTCCTGCCTCGCCCACTGCTCCCCTCAGCAGTGTATTTCCGTCTATCTGCCTATTCTGCTCCCCACTCTGTCTCTGGTGAACCCTCTCATCGCCCCACACCTCTTACCTGTACCCCAGCTTGTATGCATAAATAAAATATTTTTTTAAAAAAAGATGACATAATGGGGTGGGCATATGAGATGGTGGGAAAGAAATACATGTCAGGAAGTTTCTTGAACTCTGGGCTAAAGATCAGTACTAATTTTCATCCAGAAGTTTTAGAAAATCTTCTAATGAGTTAGAAAAATGGGTAGCTTTGTGTTATATTTCAGTTATCATAGAAATATTAAGAAATAATATAGAGGGCCTCCCCGGTGGTGCAGCGGTTGGGCGCTGCGCTGTGGAGCTGTCCGCAGCGGCGTCGTGAGTTCGACGCCCGGCCGGGGAGAGTCCCACATGGCGCGGCAGACCTCTCCTGCCTCGCCTGCTGCTCCCCTCAGCAGTGTACTTCTGATCTGCCTGTTCTGCTCCCCGCTCTGTCTCTGGTGAGCCCTCTCGCCGCCCCACGCCTCTGTCCTGTACCCCAGCTTGTATATATAAATAAAATAAAAATCTTAAAAAAAAAGGAATAAACTATTAAAAAAAAAGAAATAATATAGCAAAAGGTGAAGATACACTTAATAATCATTCCTTCAATATTTAGGAATGATTTTTATTTTTTAATTCATTACTTAATTAATTTTTTGACATCATTGTTAATTTTTGAAGAGTACTTGATTTCTCCCCTCAGGTGTAGTCCCTGTAGTTTTCCCACTACCACAGCACTCGTAATCTATCACCATGGTCCCTGTGCTTTTCCCTCCGTTTTGGATCCCCTTCCTCCACCTCTTTTGCTGTATGCCTCAGATCTATGTTCAGCTTGCAAGTTTTATCTGTTTTCCTGATCTTTTGTTCACTTTCTCTATATTCCATCTATAAGTGAAACCATTCAATATTTAACTTTTCCCTTCTGACTTATTTTGCTTAGTTTGATCCCTTTCAGCACCATCCACGTTGCTGCACATGGCACAAGTTTATTTTCTTTGATTACTGAGTAGTATTCCATTGAGTATATGTAACTGGGAGCTAAAGGACAAGGCTGGAGCCAAAAGTTGTTATAACTGGCACCCCCTGGGGGAGCAGGTGAGGGTGAATAAGGCCAGGTGGGATATGCCTGAGCAAGGAAGAATCAGTGGGAGTGGGACTCTGGTAGGGAATATAAGGAACTGAAAAAGCAGCACCTGGGGTGAGCCATTCCAGCACCTACCACCCTGATCTTCTCACTGCTGTTGTAGGCCTCTGAAGGTGGTGGAGAGGCTTCCAGCAGCCCACTTTGAAGGAGAAAAGTTGAAAAGCTTTGCAGGTAGCCACGTGAATGAAACTGTTCCCAGCTTTGCTGCTGCTACAGCCTGGAGTAGAAGATGAAGTCTTGGAGTTGGGTACCTTGCTGAACTGTGTGAATTGTGGGCTGTTTGTTGGGTCATTTGTCAGCTGCTGTTTCCAGTGTTGCTTGATATGCTACAGGAAAAATGAGGCTTTAAAGTTACCAAAGGCAGTACCCCAATTGCCTACCAGTCACTATCTTGGTTCTGCACCCGCATGCACAATTGCAAGACTGTTCAGGCTTAGAACACAATAACAATGGGATTTATTTAACAAACAGGGAAAAGCAAAGAATTACTAAAGTCAACATATTTAAGTAAGGTAAACAGACCTTACTTAAAACAATGTCCAGTCCTTTAAGTCCCAGAAAAGTAACAAAGATGGCATATTCCCGCCACTGCTGATGTGGAGCTCCTCTTCTAAACAATAGGCCAGGATTCCAAAATGGCTTCCTCCTTCTTCTGCAGACGTGTAACAATCAGACCATAGGCCAGGTTCCAACTCATGAGGACGACACAGGACACAACTGGAAATGTTCCCGAAAGTGCCGAGGTGCCCCAGCACAGCACCAGGCCAACAACACTGCAAACAGCATCTACAATGGCCAGATGGCCCAACAGACTGCACTCACACATTTTAGGAAGGTGCCTGCTTCAGGCCTCTGTCTTCTTCCTTTGGCTGCAGTAAAGACAAAACTGGGAGCAGTTCCCATTGCTTGGCTACTTGCAAGGCTTCCAAAGTTGCTGGCCCCAAAGTCACTAAAGATTCAAAAATGTTTCTTCTTTTCTACATCATAGCGACTGCTTCCTCTATTTCCTTTAGCATGATGACTGCCTCTCTTTCTCCTTCAGTCCCCTCTTATTTTTTATCAGAAACCCCGCCCCAAATGTAATCTGAGCAGTTTACCTGGGGCTATTCATTTTCAACAGCAAACCCCTCAGATTTTGGACTCAGCCCAGTTACAGATACTGTGCTGATGCCTTGGGTGCATCTTGATGGCTCTGGTGAGTGTCTCCTGCTGTTGTCGTGAGTTGGATTCTGGCCTGTTGTCCTTGGCTACTGTGAGCTCTAGGCCCTCAGTGGTGGGAGACCCCATTTTGGGAGTGTGGCCTTTTGTTTGGAATATGTGTTCCAGGTCTTCAGTGGTGGGAAGATGCCATCTTGGACACCATTTTGTTTAGGACTTCTGAAGACTGGACACTATTCGGGATGAGATATTGGGCCACTTGTAGCCTTAGTGACTCTTTGTCCCATTTGTTAAATAAATCCCATTATTGTTGTTTCCTGAACCTGAGTGCTCTTGCAATTGGGCATGTGTGTGAAGAACTCAGACAGTGACTGGTAAACTATTTGGGTACTGTCCTTGGCCAGTTTTAGTGCCCCTTATTGCCTGGTAACACATACACACAAACACACACACACACACACACACACACACACACACACACACACACCCCACATCTTCTTAATCCATACATTTGCATTTTTTCCCCATATCTTAGCTATTATATATGATGCTGCAATAAAAATAGGAGTGCAGGTTTCCTCAGGAAAGACTTTTTTTTTTTAAGATTTTATTTATTTATGCATACAAGCTGGCATGCAGGCCAGAGGTATGGGGTGGTGAGAGGGTTCGCCAGAGACAGAGTGGGGAGCGGAACAGGCAGATCAATGGGAACACACTGCTGAGGGGAGCAGTGGGTGAGGCAGGAGAGGTCTGTTGCACCATGTGGAAAGCTCCGTGGCTGGGGATCAAACTCATGCTGCAGCTGCAGCCAGCTCCACAACGCTGAGCATAATCCATTGTGCCACCAGGGAGGCCCTCCTCAGGAAAGACTTTTAAAGAATATATACATACATAAGAATATATATATATATTACATATATGTATATACGTGTGTATACACACACACACACACACACTCACACACATATATATTTTGAATTTAGAGACTTGGAAATTCAGTTTGAAAATTGACCTAGGTGAGTTTGACTTCTGGCAGCATGTCAATAGGACCTAACCTAGAGATTTCTTCTTCCTGCATTAGGTATAATAATTCTTAACAAAATATCGTTAAAAATCTTGGCAAATAGTTAAGTGAAAGAAATGAAGGTAGGGGGTTCCAAAGTGCCAGAAATGAAGAGAGAAATCATGGTCAGCGGTCTGAGAAGAAAAATGAACTTACAGTGACTGACAGGAGATGAATCTGCATGTGGGATTTAGATGTTCAGGCTTATGTTAACTTCATCCAGAAAGGAACTCATTTTTGGAGACAAAATTTTGGGAAACAAAAATGTTTCAGGAAGGGAGTGGTGGTAACAATCCAAACATCAAACCAAAGATTGAACTGATTTAGTGCTTGCCTTTAATCTTGGTTAATGTTGGCTGATTTTTCAGGTTGCTTTTACTTGTAGCAAGTCCTTTGGAGGTCCAGACTAGAAGTCAGGTATTTGGTGAGTCCTGTCCTCCTGTTAGCCCTGGCCCTGAACTTTAATTTTCATTCTCCTGGCTTCATGAGGTTACCAGCAACAATACTGAGTCTCTTAGTTTCTCAGCTGTTTTGTTTGTTTGCAATTTGGCAATTGCCTTGAGGGTAAATAGTTTATTTATCTCTAGATTCTTGACTTTTCAAGTTCTTTCATAGGTCTTTGATGTTTTCATACACTGTTTAAACTGTGCGACATCTCCATTTATTCTCAGAAGTATGGTTTGTCTTGGATAAACCAGCCTACTAGTTTAAAGTAACCTACATGAACCGGTAAGAACCTGCTGATTATTTGAAACTATATAGTAGTTTAAAATTCTGATCATACTTTCTAATTGTTTTTTTAATTTCCTTTATAAATGTCCTTTTACAAATTATTAGAGATTTTTATTCAAGTGATCTATAATATGAAATTTATCATAATCTTCTAAGTTTTTCCTCAGTGATGAGTGCAAATTTTCTTTTTTTGAATCATGAGCTTTCATAGAAATATTTGCTATATTAATAAAATATGGTTGTACTTTCAATGTTTAATGATGTTTAACCCAACATTTATATTACTAGCAATAATAAGCCACTGCTTTTGTTCATGTCAAACCATGCAGGTCATTTTCAGTCTGCTTTTGTTTACCTTCCTCCCACCAGGGTGCCAAGTTTGAGGGCAGAATACAAGACAGCACTGTGGAAAATGCCTTCAAGAAGAACTGAGACTTGGTGTCTGTATCTTTTTAATTTCCCCATCACCCCCAAGCAGTGTGACAAGTTAAGGGTCAATGATACTTGAATTTGAGTCTTTGTTCTTTCTCTTATCAACCAACCCTATGGCCTTAGGCAGAATGCCTCAACCTCCCCCTACCCCAGATCGATTTTATCTTCTGTACTGTAACATTTCCACTGTTACAATACCTAGCACAGTGCTTGCTTTACATTAGTTTCTTGAGAAATTAGGACCTCCAATTTAAAAATATTCACTTTGTATAATGGAAGAAGAATTGGAAGAAGGAAAAATTTGATTCAGAAATTTATCTGTTTATTCTTAGAAGGAAGACGTGACTCAAACAATAACTTTGTTGGAATAACTGCCCTCTGTCCTGAGCTTGTCTTGTATCTATATAGCCAAGGTTCAAGAAACATAACCTTTGACACAGAGCATATCAAGACTCTGGATTTTCACCTTGTGATGGGTTTGGCTTCTGACCTTTTGTATCAGAGAAGATAAGGGAAATATTTTGAAAGAAAGGAGAAAGAAGATAGTCACAGCCAAAAAAAAAAAAAAAAAAAGAAAGGAAAAAAGAAAAAGTAAAGAAGCTGTCAGAAAAAGAGGTGAAGCCTGTCGCACCAAAGGAAACAGAAACGGATAAGCTAAGTAGGAGAGAGACAGAAAGTAGATCCTGAAAAGAACTTAACAGAAGTCCTTAATGTGGTTCCTTTGTGAGCAGAGTGACCGGCAGACACAGGGAGATGAGGAGCTGCTTATCTGGAGCCTGCAGGGCAGACTGACAGACTGAGGAAGAGGAAACCCTTCACAGAGCCCAGGAGCTAAGGGGTGATGCACAATGTGTCACCTGCGAGGTGGTCTGCAAGCCCCGCTCACTTCCCTACAAGGAACAAATGGATAAGCTCATTTTTTTTTTTAAATCTATGGGGGCTGAAAAGAGGTAAATTGACTTACAATGTTTATATAACAGTTTTTATCATTCTGGGACTGAATGTGGCACAGCTTCTACAGATGTGTTTCCAGAGGGGAAGTATTTTAGAGTGCCACACCTCTTCTCAAAGTGCCTAATGTCTGTGTGTTTCTAAAGAACAGAATGAGGATGCAGAATCCTTCCCCTCCCCTAATTAGACTCTCTGAGCCCCTGGGACCAGCCTTCTAAATGACTTCACCAGGTCATTCTTTGTCACACTGACATTTGACAAGTTTGCCTGTTCCATGGGAACCCAGAACAATCTGGCTGGATAAAATTCAATTCAAAAGTTTGTTAAATATACTTATTTCTAAAAACTGACCATGGGACCAGACATTCTAATTCAGTAGATCTGGAGACCTCTGGTGTGTATAGTCTGTATTAATTCGGTCCTATGACTTTGCATTTAGCATAATTTTGAGAGAGATGTTTTAGAAGAAACTCAGTCCTGAGTCTGTTAATGTTAACTCTGAGAGGTGTCTCTGGTTTGGATTAGAACTATGGTATATTTAGATTAAAATTAGATTAAAATTTCAAATCTCAACCATCTAATAAGTAAATTAGAGATTATGACACATTTTCAATCTATAGCATCTCACTGGTATTAGTGTTGAACCCCTGTATTAGTTTTTGATGGGAGCTGGGGACTCCCCTTGTATGAGCAGAATCTAAAAGGCCATTATAACTCTCTTTTAGGGTTTAAGTTCAACCAAAAACAACAAATTCCCCTCTTGACTTATGCCTTCCATTTTCTGAACATTGAAAATTTGGGTACTGATTATGAATCAAAAGAGAAAGTCTCAAGTTACATTTGTGTTTTGAATAGGAAAGTAACCTCTTAGTAAGAGATAATAAGGGCAACACAGCAGTAAAGAAATAATTATAAGTCGTGCTAACTATAGATTAAATTATCGCATTAATCCTGAATCCATAAATTTAAAAATCATGTTAGTCAAAAAGGTAGAAATAAATTATTTTACTATCTACCTAATAAAACATCCCCAGAGATAATTTAGGTTAAAAAGTACCTTTGTAACTAGGCTGAGTCCAAAGTCCAGTAAAGGTGGTGCCCCCTGGAGGGGGTTTGCTGATGATAATGAATTGCCCCAGGGAAAAATGCTAAGTTTCCAGTTTGGGGTGGAGATTCTGATGAGAAATAAAAGGGACTGAAAGAGAAGGGGAAGTCAGTCTCCACGATGTCAGAAAAGCAGTTGCCATGATGGAGGAATAGAGGAATCAGTCGCCATGATGTAGGAAAAGAAGCAGCAGAAAATGTAGCCCCCAAGATTGAGAGTTTGAAAATCAGACACCAGAAGTTTTCAGTCACTGGGATATAGTTTAAGATTGAGCGTTTTTGGAATCTTCAGTTATTTTGGGGCCAGCAACTTTGGAGGCTTTGTAAGTAGCCAAGTGATGGAAACTGCTCCCATTTTTGTCTTTACTGCAGCCGAAGGAAGAAGGCAGAGGCCGAAGTGGGCACTTTCCTAAAATGTGAGGGCAGTCTGTTGGGCCGTCTGGGGGCTGTAGTTGCTGTTTGCAGTGTTGTTGGCCTGGTGCTGTGCTGGGGCACCATGGCACTTCCGGGAGCATCTCCAGTTGTACACTCTGGCTGTTGCGCATCTATGGAAGAAGGAAGACGCCATTTTGGAAATGAGACCTATTGTTTGGAAGAGGAGCTCCACATCAGCAGTAGCGGGAAAACACCACCTTTGTTACTTTTCTGGGACTTAAAAGGACTGAACATTGCTTCCTCATGTTGGTGAGTTTTTAAACACTGGGCTCTGACATCTGAATGGTTTCAAGTCATTCTGTCACTTCACCAACTTTTTTTTCCCTCTTAAAATGACCTGAAAAGACCTTGGCCTGCCATTCTCTGTTCTTCCATCAGCATTCACCTACATACTTCTGGTAAGTGGGAGAAACCATAGCAACAGCAGCTCTGGCACTTAGGAAGTTTTTCAAAAGGCTCCAGAAAGTTGCCATCAGGTTCCCCCCTGCCCCCCAGGATGGCAAACTAATGAACTTACTTCCTCTCCTGACAACTCTGCCACAAAGCTGGAGAAAATAATTAGTGCTCAGAACCCCAGTTAAAACTACATGCACTTGTTGGTGCTCACTATATGAAGATATGTTTCAGGGCGATGTGATTGGGCTTTCAGTGAGCTGTCTGGTACATGGCCCTGGGAACCTTAAAAGCAGGTAGTTAGTGACCCAGAATGTGAGAACCTGAGAAAGGAGGTGGTTGGCAGTGCAGATTTTGGATTGGTAAATTTGCATATGAAAGGTGAACTCACAGGGGTTAGTCCTGAGATAGTCAGGTCAGAGATGTAAAAGCACCAGACACATGCTTAATAATGGGATATGAAATAAATCCCAATACATTTAAAATTAATTGAAATAAATAAGTGTGTTATCTGATTACAATGGAAATGAAGTAGATATCAATAAAAGCAAGACAACAGGAAAATCTTAAAACACTTTGGAAACTAGAACATCTTTCTAAGTAAACCATGGGTCAATACACTGTACTGAATGAAAATAAAACTACAACATATCAAGATCTGTGTGATATAGTTAAAGGAGTGCTGGTAGGGAATTGTGTTGTACTAAATATATATATTAGAGAAGTGGAAGAGACCCATATTAATTACCTAAGTTCCAACTTCGAGAATCTAGACAGCAAAGAGCAAAATAAACCCAAAGCAGAAAGAAAGAAGGAAACAATAGCAAAAAATCAGAAGTCAGGTAAATTAAAAACAGAAAAAGAGCAGAGAAAGTTAATGAAACAGAGCTGGTTCTTTGAAAAGATCAATAAAATTGATGAACTTCTAGCAAGACTGATAAAAGAAAGGGAGAAGACAAAAACGATCAATAGTAGGAATCAGAGGCTACCCGTGAAGCAAGAGGTTGCTAAGCCTGCTGCTTGGATTCTGTTGCTTGCTGGAGTGGAAATTTCCTGCAGTGTGCTTGCCTACAGTAGTAGCTATGGCTACCTTGACCCTCTTCCCAAACAATAAAGTCTATGATAACTGGGGTGACAGGCTTCCTCATACAAACTGTATTAAACCTTACCATTCCTGTTATTCAGGGCTCAGACTTTTGGGAGCTATCCCACTGAGCCCACCACTGTGACAATTAAATCTCTCTCTCTCCACCTCTCTGAGTGCTGGAAAGTTTCTCTGGAAAGTTGCCATAACATCCAGTCAAAACTACATACACTTTTTGCTGCTCACTATATGAAGGGTAATAAGGACATATTACAAATAATTCTATTTATATCAAGCTCGCAATGTAGATGAAATGGACCACTTTGTTAGAAACCACAAGGTACCACAAATCACCCAGTAAGAAATAAATAATTTGAATAGCCCTACAATATTCAAGAAAGTTGAATTTATAAAACAAACAATTCCAGGCCCACATAGTTTCACTGGGGAAATTCTACCAAATGCTTATTTATTTTTTATTTTAAAATTTTATTTATTTTTGCTTAGAAAAACTGGGGTGTAGGCCATAGGTTCAGGGGTAAGAGGGGTAAGTAGGGAGCAGATTAGGCAGATTTACTGAAACACACTGCTGAGGGGAGAAGCAGGCAAGACACGAGAGGTCTGATCTGCCATGTGGGTTAACTTCCTGGCTGGGGATCAATCTCAGGTCTTAGTGATGATACTGCTGAGACTTAATCCCTAGGCCACCCTTATGATAAGGGACAAGATAACTGATTTCTGCTTTGTCATTCTTATTCAAAAACTAGTGATGGGAATTCTAGCCAGTGCAACATGGCAAGAAAAGAAAATAAAAGACATATAGAATATAGAACAGAAAGGAAGGAATAAAATTATCCCTATTTGCAGATGGTGAGATTGTCCAAGCAGAAAATCCTAAAGGAATGTACAAAAATCTCCTAGAACTAATAAATGAGTTCAGCAAGAACACAGCTTACAAATGAAAAGAAAGTTTATTTCTCTCTAGTGCATTGAATATGTGGTCACAGAAATTAAAGTTAAATAATACAAGACTATTTATAATTATGCAAAGAAAATGAAATGGTTAGAAGTACATATAACGAATTTTTACATGACTTGTATGCTGAGAACTACAAAATACTGATGAAGGAAATCAGAGAAAGGTGTAAATAAATAGTTATACTGGCATTCAGGTGAAGACTTGACATCACATCACAAATATATCAATGCTCCCCAAATTGATAATATAGGTTTTATGCTATTCCTATTAAAAGCCTAGGAAGATTTATTTTAGACATAGACAAGAGTTTTCTAAATCTTAAATGAAAAAGTAAAGGAATAAGAATAGGGAAAACAATTTAAAAAAAGAATAAAGTGGGAGAAATCACTCTAGAAGATTTCAAGACTTATTTAATATAATACAATTAAAAGACTATTTGGTATCATTGGACAGAAAGAATCCAGAAAATGACCTCCCACAAATGTGTCCAAGTTGATTTTTGGCAGGGGACAAATGCAGTTTAACAGAGAACAGACAGCATTTCATCCAGCGGTGCTGGGGGCGACTCAGCTTTAACAGGAAAAAAAATGGACCTCACCTTAAGATTTAAGCTTCCAATCTTATATAAAAATTACACAAAATGGACCACAGCTTAAGTGTAAAGCATAAAACTGTACAACTTTTAGGAAAGCGAGGAGAAAATCTTTGGGATCTAAGGGTTCTTAGATGACACATATATTTCATAAAAATAAATGGTGAATTGGACATTGTTAAAATGGAAACTATTGCTCTGCACAATATTCTGCTAACAAGATGAAATGAAAAACTACAGAGTGGGAAAAAATTTTACAAACTAAGATACTGTACAAGGACTAAGATTGAGAAAGTATAAAGAACTCTCAAAATTTGACAGTAGAAAACCAAACAATATCATTAGAAAATAGACAAAAGACTTGAAGAGAATATAGCAATGGCAAATAAATATATGAAAAGATGTTCAACTTCACTAGCCATGCTAATCAAACAAATCTATCAATATGACTAGAATGGAAAATAGTGATACCACCGAATGCTGGAGAATGAGGAAAAACTCTATCACTAGATATTGCTGGTGGAAATGTAGGTATAATGGTGTAGCTACTCTGGAAAATAGCTTGGTGGTATCTTAAAAAAAAGTGTGCAACTACCATAAAGCCCAGAAATTGGACTGTTGGATATTAATCCTAAAAAATGAAGAATGGTGTTCATATAAAAATCTGTATATGAATGTTCATATTTTTCATATAAACTCCAAACTGGAAACAACTCAGATGTCCTTCAGTGGTTGAATAGCTAGACAAATTGTGTACATACATACTATGTACATATATACTATGGACTATTACTCAGCAATGGAAAGAGACAAAGATGACGCTCCAGAGAATTATGCTGCAGTGAGGGGCAGGAGGCAGAATCCACTCTCAAAAGGTTTCCTGTCATGATTCCTTTTATGAAGTTCCTAAAATGACAAACTAACAGAAATGGTGAGTGGATCAGAAGTTGCCAGCAGTTAAGGGGGAATGTTGTGGGTTTGGATGGAATAGGTATTGGGTATAGAAGGGCAACGTGAGAGGTCCTTATGGTAATAGTAATGTGCTGTATCTGATTTATCAGTGTCAGTATACTGCCCGAGATTTGTGTGATCCTTTGTAAGTCAGTACTACTGTGGAAACTGTAAAGAGCACATGGAATGTCTCTGTTTTTTCTTACACTTACATGTGAGCTGTAATTACATCAAAATAACATTTAATTTAAAAAAGAGAAAGGAACATTTATAATGAAAGTTTGGAATTATAAACACTCACTGGATTTTTGTGCAATGGTTGCATTGTGTTTTGTAATATTAGTCTGTAGTCTTAAAAGACCCATATTTCAATATTTACAGATGAAATATGCTTAGGATTTGCTTCAGAGTAATCCAGAGAGGGGAATAAGGTGAGAGTGTTGGGATAATGATAGGCATGAACAGATAATTGTTGGAACTAGGTGAGTGGTATGTGAGGTTTTTTTAATACTATGTTTCACATGGAGTCTTCAAGCATGATGCTGTGGGACTCAAAACAGCATGGTAGTTAAGCCACTAACTTTGGATTGAACTGACCCAGAGGACATTTTCTGTGTCCTAAAGCAGCCAACCCCTCTCCATGCTGAGGATGATGGGTGGGCTGCTAAACTCAAGCTTGTGCTCATTGAACTCCCAGG
Organism: Scalopus aquaticus; assembly: GCA_004024925.1. Classification (NCBI taxonomy): domain Eukaryota; kingdom Metazoa; phylum Chordata; class Mammalia; order Eulipotyphla; family Talpidae; genus Scalopus; species Scalopus aquaticus. The sequence goes on from PVIJ01009199.1 coordinate 33,994, forward strand.
CAACTCCCTCATGGCAACTAGCTGGATCTGGCTTGAGTCTTGGCTCTGCTACTCTGCTTTTTATGATTAACCTTGGGCAAGTTAACCTCCTGAATATCAATGTCCTCTTCTGTAAGATGGGCTACCTTATAAGAAAGGAAAGCTCTTCATCCAAGAGTTGGGAGAGATAGAGAAGATAGTGAAGGAGACTGAGGACCTGTGGGAGGTGAAAACCCACGGTTAGGTTGGGCAGGCTTTCAGGATCCAGAGAAAGATACCAAAAAGAATTTCAACATGATAACGAAGAAGAAGCCAAAAATCTGGTGTTCAAGAAGTCACTGGTGCTGCTGTTGACTTCAGTTCAGTGGTGACTGTAGGCCCAGATTAAGGTATTGAGAAGTAGGTGGATAGCAAGCATGGCCCACCAGACTTGTGGGTGGTGCAGAGACCGCTCCAGTGGGGAGGAAACTTCAAAGAGGGTGAAGAGCAGAAAGCAACTAGAGAGAAGAAGAGATTAAAAATATAAGTGGGAGGAAGGACCACCAGGACTCTCGTGATGGGAACTGGCATTTCCAAGAGCATAGAAGGGTCCCTTTTCTATACAGATTGGAATGGCTGCCAAGACTGTTTTATCTGCCCTGATCCTGTTTATGGGTTTCATTTGATGCCTATTCAAATAGTCATTTAAAAAGAAAGAACATTTTAGGATAATCAGGAATTAAAAGTGCTGACTAGATTTTGTTTTTAGCATGATCATAAAATTGTTTTAAAAATTTGTCCTTGGTTTTTATGGAGTAATACTAAAATATGTATGAACAAAATATCTGGAATTTGCTCTGGACTCAAGAAAATAAAAATTACTTCTTTTTCTGGAGATAGGTTCTGGAATCACTGTGCCATGTCATGCCCTCAGTGTATTCTTTTCCACTTGGCGTTACCATACGTCATACACTATGCTAATTATATCCCTTTACCCGGAGGTTGCATTTGTGTGTGTCTTATCACTCCAGAGTGACCTGTCTGCAACTGACTCACAAACATCCACAAGACATCTGTGTTCCATCTGTAAATCCTGGGGGAGAAAGTTTTCTCCATCTATGAGAGCGAAGAGGTAAGATTTACACTGAAATCTGAAATGCAGAAAAAGTCCTTAAACTCCTCTCTGTTAAGCCTGAACTGACTTAGAGGACATTTTCTGTGTCCTAAAGCACTCCTCTTCAAACTGAGGACTGGGTGGGCTGCTAACTCAGCCTATGTTCATTTCATGTGAGAAGACAAGAGGCCCCACTGAAGTTTGAGGCAGCTCTCACAGGCAAGCAGCAGCTTCCCCAGCAAAGGTCACCAACCAATTCATCAGACCCTGTGTGGCCAGGAACCCACACTGCAGATGAAAGCTGAAGCAGTGGGCTGATCTTTATTGAAGCAAGCACATTCAGAAGTGAGTTGTTCACAATGATTGCAAATAGGCTAGTTGAGATAAGTTTCCTGCTTCCAGACAGCTCTGTTTACATTCAGAAAGTAGTAAAAATATATTATACGATGAACACTTTCCACCTTGAGAGTATCATGACAGTTCGTACATTTGTCAATGGACATAACAAATATTGTAAAAACAATATTTACAGCAAGAAAGATCCTTTGTAAGTTCAAAATTTTGATGCTTACGGTATAATTCTAAAACTGATACCATATGTTTTTCCAGGTAAGAAAGACCAGGCATTATAAAAATATTTTATATAAATTTAAAGTGAGAACTAGAAAACATTCAATACTATAAAAATATCTTTTACTAATAAAAGTATCAATTTCTAGATAAATTTTCTTTATCAACAACCATGACATACTTAAATTTTCAGGACACACACACTATGTTGGGTGATCTGATTAAAACAAACATGTTGAAGTTACTTCAAGGCACAGTTGTCAGCCTGTCTTAGTTTTCAGAGATGGACCACTTTGCATATTAATGGAATAATTATTCTACAAAAAGTTAACTCAAGTAGCTATGTATTATGAAAGTCACGTACAAAGACAAAGTCTTCAGCCTAGAGAGGGGATTTTAGGTCAGCATTGCCTTCAGGAGGCCATCCCAGTTTTATTTTGAGTCAGCTACACTGTGCTTTAAAATGTCTAGCTAGGAAAACCTGTGATTGCATTTTGACCATTATCTGAAATAAGCTCATTCATTTCATTTTGCTTACTCTCTTTCATAGCATTATTGGGGTGATTTCTTTGAATCTGTGCTCTTTTTGATCTCCTAAAACACAGTTTCAGTAACAGGTAACACAACTCGGCCACATTAAGCAGCACACAAATCACAGATGCAGAAATCATAAAAATGGTGAATACGGTTTTCTCGGTAGGTCTAGAAATAAAGCAGTCGACAAGATTGGGGCAAGGATCGATCCCACATTTCAATACCCAGGGCAAGTGGTACCCATTGTAAAGGAAGTAAAACACATACATAAAGCATGCTTCAAAGATGATTCGGAAAAAAATGCTACTGGTGTATGTCCACCACAGGGACCCCTCAATCCGAACCTTCTGCTTTTTAATGTCTTCTAAGTCTTTGAATTCATTCCTTTTCTCTCCTCGCCGAAACCTGCGGGCAGCCTCGTGTCTGTTGTAGGCCACGTGCATCCCTACCAGCAGCGCTGGGGTGGAGACGAAGATGAGCTGCAGGGCCCACAGGCGGATGTGGGAAACTGGGAAGAAGTGGTCATAGCACACATTTTTGCAGCCAGGTTGCAAGGTGTTGCAGACGAAATCTTCCTGCTCATCTCCCCACACCTCTTGAGCAGCCACCACCAGGATCATGACTCGGAAGATGAAGATGACGGTGATCCACACCTTGCCGATGCTGGTGGAGTGCTTGTTCACACCCCCGATGAAGGTGTGCAGGGTGCCCCAGTCCATGGTGTTGCTTTATTCCTAAACAGATGAAAATTAGCAAAGATCAGTTCATGACACATTGCTCTGAATTTATAGAACTGTGTAGCTATGTGACACACTCAAGCAAATTGCTCTTAAGAAACATGGTGATATTTTATAACTTCAACTCCCTACACTGCTAGCAGAGGCTTTCTGAGAAGGAATGACCACTTTAAATACATTCTAAATATTTGACCAGAAATAACTTTTGTAGGGTTTAAGATCATCTTGATTCAGTTGATTTCAGATTTTAAATTAGGTTGCTGTTCGACATTAATTCAGAAACACAGGTAAACAAATTCATTTCTAACTTCCTCTTAATCACTATGTAAATAGGAAAGACATCAATTTCATTTTGCCTAAGGGATCACAGTAGATTTTATTCATTAAATGGATTATCCAAGGGAAAAACCTTCATTGAAATGACATTATTTGGCTACTTAGAAGACTAAGAAGGGGGGAGGGGAGGTAAGAAACCAAAGACATTAGTTTCCTTTGTAAATGCATTTATATTTATTTCTAGCTTGAATAACATCATTTCCCATAATCATGTGTTCCTAGGTAATACGTAAACTAATACTGATATGGTAAAATACTGAGAGATCCTCTTTGAAAGAGAATCATGAGCCTTTACAAAGAGTCACTTTTTCTCCATAGGCACCAAGGCAAGAGCTGGGCTTTTGTGCCTGGACAGGTACAGCACCCCAAGTCAGCACCCCTGGGCCCTGGGGTGTGGCATGCAGAGACCCCCGCCTCTAATGCGCTGCTTTGACATCCTGGGAGGAAAGGACTTCTTTACTTCTAGAAACTTTTGCGACAATTTAAACAGATGCCTTTTTATCATACATTGACATAGAAGACTGAAGAATTGGTCAGCATTCTCCTTAAAAAAAAACAACCAAAACAACAAAACAGTGACCCCTTTGAGAATCTTCTGAAAGTGACTCTCTTTGTAAAAACACACTCATGCAATTTTTCACACCCTCTTTTAGGGGAAGAGGGAGTCACCAAATCTCATGAATCCACCTTAGAGATACTTTCTTGTGCTTGAATTGCATGTGGTTTCCCCATCTCCAGCTGATACCTCTTCTCCCTGTTCCCCCACAGCCTCCCCAGCAGTACTGACGAGCTCAGATTTTAAAGTCACAAGAAAATGGAAGACAACTCAGATCTCAAATGCAAGTGGACAAAGTTTAAACACACAAAGTAGATCAGACCTTACCTGCTCCCTCCCCCCACAAAAGGGAAAGTAAAACATAAAAACGTAGGAGTATGAAAAAAGAAAGGAAATATAATACTTGGCACAATGCTTGGATCAGATGGCATAGTTTTAACTGATAACAAATAAAAGACATACACTCTTATTTTACTTTCCCAGCTTTATCAAAGGGGAATTACTTTTTAAATGATTTCTAAAGACATGTTACAACAGGGGTGTGGACTAGCACCCGTCTTCTGAGAAAGAGCTCCATTGTCCATCCTCCGAAGAACTAAATGTTAGAGTACTAAAAAATTTGTAGATAGGATCAGAATTTTATTATTCAGAATAAGAGAGGCTCAACGCTTAGAGAAGATCAAATACCACAATTTTCAAAATAAGAGAGAAATTTGTCTTCCACAAACTTCTGAAACTTCATCATTCAACTTATCTGTAAAGTTACTATTTGTTTACTAATAATAGCCATGACAATGCAAAACCTCATGCTGTCTTAGTATCAGAATATTGTTTATAGATGTCTTTAATATCATCATCAAGTTAACTGTAGATTCATGGCTCATCTACAACTACATTGTAGCATTTTACTAAAGAATGCTATGGATAGTATGCCGTATAAGGAATATTCTCACAGGCAGGATATTCGTGCGATACAGCACAGCCGCTGAAAAGAAACCTCGGCTTAGGTTATATGAGACAGCAGAGAGCCTGGCTCCCGGGTGCATTCCTCTCACTTTCAAGATGCTGGGATGCAGAGGGCATCTACGCATCTATGGCAGTGCGGCCAGGTGGCAGGGCCTGCAAGGGATCTCACAGGTGGAACAGGAGGGAGTTGGAATGCTTTAGCTTGAGGCCATGAGGCACGTGAGCGCAGTATCTGTGTTTGTGGCAAAATCAAGAGCGTGGTACAGACAAGAATCAAATCCTTGTTATGATCTAGGACTAAGAATTGCATCCACTGGTGGAATAAACAGAAAGCTAGGTTTTTATTTAAAAGACTGAGAACAATGGCACAACTCTTTAAATATAAACTCTTTGTAGGTGTGGTTTCTCACCTTTGAAACGTTAATGAAAAGTTAATAAGAGGCTGTGTGAGTGACTGTTGGGGGTCATGCAGAAGAGCAATGATCTCAAGGTTCTATAACTGACATTATTTATTAAATCCTCCCTTTAATATACCATTTATACCACAGCCTAGAGATTTCCAGTGTTCACAGAAAATGCATAATTTATTTCAAATCATTATAGATAATAAGAATTATGAAGTTAATTTTTAGTCTCTGATGACAGCCATTATAATACATTTTCGTAACTCTTCCTTTCTGGGAGTATTTCAGGACATGAGGTAGGTAAGAGGGGAGTTAGAAACACATACATTTTGATGTTTAAACATATTTTATAAGAGCAGTTATTCATTTAGGGGATCAGTCCTATTTGTTGCTTATAAGATGAAGATGTTCTCTAATTAACCAATAAACATCTCCCATTGATGTTTGGTTAATTAAATGCCTAATCAACAAGTTTTGATTTATCAAATAAAAATTCATATTTTCTCAAATTCTCCAAAGTGCAGAGAATTTAAGTTCCCTTACAGGAAAGAAGGCCATTTTCTGAGTTCTCTGTCTGTAGCCTGCCTGAGCAATGTCACACTGTGGTCGCCTAATACCAGCCCTTCTAGGATGTAAACAGACCAAGGTGTCAAGGAAGACCCAGCCTGAGTGGTTGTGGGCAGCTGAAGTCCTGGGAAAGGTCAGGAGCTGGTAATTTCCCCACAAGTACATGGCCCCGCTTCCTAGCAGCAGGGCCCCTGATTTCTGCTCTTTTGGGTTTCTCCTTCTTAAAAAAACAGGAACTATGATAATGGTAGTGGCTTCTTTTTTCTTTTTTTTTGGGTGGGGGGTGTTCTCTGGGCTCCCAAATGATGCTCTGAAGAGAATAGAGAATAATGTATTTCACAATACTTGTTTTTTGACTTGTGCCAATAAAGGCAAACCCCCCCCCCCCCAAAAAAAAACCCAAAGAAACAAACAAAAAACCAGGTTGCCTAGATCACAATGAGAAAGAGTGATCAAACCCAAAGCAACCATGTTTACCCTCTTGGTCACTTTACAGAATTCATCAGTCTGAAAACAAGTCACCTGACTTGCAGTATCTTCCTTTAAGAGGCACAATGGTCCTATTATGTATCACAGTAGAAAAGACTGGAAAAGCAGAACTATTTTCCACATTTCCCATCCCTCCCTCACTCTGAGTGTGCTGTGGGCAGGGCACTTATGGAGATAGGCCCGTGGCCCGTGTTTCCCACAGTGAGAGCATCTCCTTCCATTTTTATGTCCAGCACACCTCATTCCTAAGGGTCTGACAAAGAAGTCTGGGTTTTTCCTGCATATCTTCTCGGGGGCAAGAAGCAGAAGGAGAGCTCCTCTCACAAGTATTAGGAGACAGGACAGGGGGATGGACAGCCCTAAACCTCCTGGCGCACTGAGCACACTGAACTGCCCTCCAGAGGGAGCTGACAGGAGGCAGCAGACTCAGCAAGTTTTAAAGGACATTGGAATCCAGTTGTTTTCCTTGATCTCACCCTTCAGGGTTGAGTCCTGCCTGTCTGGGGACAAGTCCTCAGCTTCTCCCCTGAAAAATTATAACCCCTGGGTTAGCCTTTTATAAACATTTTGTTTAGGGGAGATTTGAAGACCAAATGCTCTCTGAAAACTATTTCTAAAATAATTGCATCTATTGGAACCTTTTGTAGTTAGTATCAGTAAACTTCTATCTGTTCATGTTTCAAGCTGACTTAAGACAATGGGAGGAGCTTTTTTTTTTAAATAAATATTAACTTTTTTTGTTAACCATAGAGATTTATTTTAATTGGTGCCTCCTGGCTTTCTTTTTTTTAAATATTTATTTATTTATACATATAAGCTGGGGTACAGGCCAGAGGCGTGGGGCAGCAAGAGGGTTCACCAGAGACAGCGGGGAGCAGAACAGGCAGATCAGAAATACACTGCTGAGGGGAGCAGCGGGTGAGGCAGGAGAGGTCTGCCACACCATGTGGGATTCCCTGGCTGGGTGTCGAACTTGCATCTCGAGCTGTCGACAGCTCCACAGTGCAGCACTCAACCACTGCGCCACCAGGGAGGCCCCTCCTGGCTTTCTTTTAAAGGAAGAATAGGTATGTTTCCCTTCTGCAGTCTTCTAAGTATAAGAATGTGGTTATATTTAAACTTCCAAAGGTAAACTTTATTTGGTTTTGTGGTATATCTAATCATAGCAAATAATTCCATGTTGCATCTTTGATTCTAAAACTCCAGGCCAAAATATAAGCTCTAAAAATAAGTAAACTGTTGGTGCTACTGCTGATGATACACACAGTATTCTGAAGATAGATGGTCCTTCCCCTTTATGACTCAAATAATTTAAGTTTATCAGTATTCTGCTTCAGTAACACAATTTCTTTATTGTTTCGTTTAAGAATTTTCTTTAGTCTCTTAATTGGAATTTAATCACAACTAATTCTCGTAACAATGTTATTTTAGTTTCACTGATGTCAAAATCAAAACTAAAGCCCTAAAACTATAGTGATACCCCTCAGCAGACACCATGAGGTGGACAATATTTTTCTAGATTGTTCTATTCTCCTTTGGTTGGGCTTTCCAAAGTCATTCAGTAAATATTTGATAGACTCTAGAACAGAACACATTCTTCACAGTTTCCACCAAGCTTTGCATAGCTAAGTGTTTGTATTGATAAAAGGCAACAATGTCAAAAACAAGCACAACCAGCCTTACTTGCAAGGACTCAAAGCTTATCACTGGAGGAGAGTTAGGGCAAGGATCCTTCTTAAGCACTTCAGGCTTTTTCTACATCATTTGATTGCCTAGAAGCCAATGTTGCACATACTGACATGAATATAAATCTTTGACTAGTTTCTGAATGTCAGTGAGGAAGTCACCTGTTGAGAAATAAAAACAGATGAGGCATAATCCCTTAACTCTTTGCATGTGCGTAATGTAAGGCATTTGTGGGTAGTTCTTCTTTATTCGAAGAACTGTTAATGAGGGGAGTTTGGATACTGTCAGTTTCCTGACACTCCCTACTTTGACTACACAATAAAACCAAAATAAAATCTTTAGTATGGATTATTTTCCTTATCAAACTACCACCACCACCACCACCACCACCACCACCACCATTATGATTACCACTGCTACTACTACTCCTATTACTACTCCTCCTCCTCCTCCTCCTCAAGCCCAAACCTAAATCCCATTCCCTAAACATTAAAAACCAAAAAGAAGTTAAGTTTGAGAAGCTGGATACCCCCCCAACCCCCATCAGCTGTATATGAAAAATTTTAAAAAAATAGAAGGAGGAAAGGGGGAGTCCCAATAGACTATTATTGGGAGTTTGGTGGTGGGTGTGGAGTGATACCAGGCATTTGGAGAGGTATTAACTTATTCTCTAAAACACATTGTTGTAAACTAATTTTAATTAGTAACTAAAAACAGTAAGTGAAAGCAGGAAAAAAAGCATAAATTCTCTTTTTAATCAAGAAGAATCTGTCTTGTCTTCTGAAATCCCAGGTCATCTAAGAGGTAAGCTGATAACTGATTTTTAAACTTCTCAAAACTTTAGCGACTATTCTTTTAAAATAACGAGTAGTGATAAAATGGATTTAGGATTCACATATTTCTTCAAAATTAAGTAAAAATGAAATTTTTCTACTTACAGAGTCTAATTATAAAACAGACATTTGATAGAATTACACGGATTTCTTCCTGTATTTAGGAATTCAAAGTTAAAAAATAACTTCCATTAAATTATTTTTCTCACTCCATTCAAGCCAACCCATGTCTTTCCCGAAGTCTATTAAGAATTAAGTAATCCCGAGAATTAAAAAAAGAAAAGGCCAGCAGGGATCCAGTTCTACTTTCACGGATCAAACAAGAAAAACAGAAACTTAACATATGATAATGTCTCCATTGGAAGAATGATGCCCGAACGGGCCCAGAAGTTTGGGTCAGAAATTATTTTTCCACAACTTTATTCTGTTTAACATTTTAACTACGGCATGCAAAAAACTCATAACTCCTGGAATATTCAGATAGAATCAAAGCCGTTCTGTGAGAATTTTCCAGTTAGAACATCTGACCCGCCTGTTGAGATTGTTTAGTGAGAGCTATACTGCTTTCTGCCTTAACTCTTGCTTCGTAGCTCTCATAATTCAGAAGAGAAAAAGTAATAGAGTGAGATCACCGTTCCCTATCAGAATTTGTATCAGAATTTGTTTTAAACACCAATGAAACAGCTGAGTTGGGGAGTGTCCCTCCCCCCCCCCCCCCCCCCCCCCCCCCCCCCCCCCCCCCCCCCCCCCCCCCCCCCCCCCCCCCCCCGCCGCTGGTTTTGGTTACTGCGGTGATGGCCACCGGAGACCCTCACTACCCTCGCGGGTTCTGTCACAGGTCACAACACAGTGTTGGTGTTGTCTCGCCAGTAACTCTCTTCTCTCCTCCTTGGCAGAGTTCAAACAACACCCCCAAATATTCTGCCTGATCCAAATAACAGACAAAGCTCTCACAGCGCAGTGCTGAGCAACATCCTACAATTCTAAGGAAACTGCATTGGGCAGGACATTTTCTTCTAGAACATTGGTTAGATTTTGCCAGAACTGGGGCAAGAAAACACACTTTCTACGGCATAAAATCCATGAAGGGAAAAAACAACTGTGCATAGCTAAATCCAAGGTTAAATTCAACCTGGCACTAAACTGACAGCGAGATCCCACTTAGGGGGCACTTCGGTCGCTGGGCCCAGCCACCCCTGCCGTCACCACAGGACACCCCCAAACCACCCCCTCTCCGGCCCCTGCGGGCGTCCACAGCTGAGACTCACCTCCTGCTCTCTGGGGAAGACGGAGGTTAGTCAAGTAGAAAAAGAAAAAACAAAACACAACCCAAACCCCCACGAAGTCAGGTGATGATACCTGCCTGGGATGGGTGCCTCCACCTTTTAAGTGAGATGTGTCACCAATGACACTTAATTACTGTTGTCCACACGACTGTCATCTACGTTTCACAAGTTCCTCGGATGCGCATGGCGCAGCCATCCCTGGGATTTATCAACTCGCCCCGAGTCTCGATGTTTGGCCGGAATCCCGCCGTTTAACTGGCTTTTCTCTCCCCCAAAATCCAAGCGGGACTTGTCAGTGACCCATAAAAGCAAAGAAAATGCAAAACGCAGCAGAAGTAGTAGGGGGAAGGGACACAGTCCCCACCGCTGCCACTTTTACACACGTTGAGAAAACATTTATAAAACCTGTCGTGCAAGTCAACGGGGGACCATCTAGGGTAAAAGTCATACCAGCACCTTCTCGTTCCTCCCGTGTGAGGGATGCAGGCTACGCCAGCTGCCCACCGCCTGGCCGGACGATCCCGCCCGCTGGACGCGGGAAGATGCGGCTCCGAGGCGAGGGGTGGCCCCAGGCACGCCTTTTACCCGTCCCCCAGCGCCCGGGGATGCCTGTGCCCACCCGGGAGCGGTCGCCAGCGGGGCGACACGGGCGCGGGAGGCAGGTCACCGAGCTCACCTGCCCGGGCTTCTCGGCGGCAGTTCCAGCGCCCGCGGGGCCGAGGTGGAGCGCGCACCAATGTCTCCGGAGCGACCCCGCCAGCCCACGGCCCAGGTTCAATGCGGCGGGTGGGGGGGGGGGAAGGGAGGGGGATCGCAGGGCACCCGGCGCGGCTCACCTGCACTGCCGGGGCTCGGGTTCTGTGGCGCCGGGGCTACCTGAGCGGCCGAGGGGCTGGCGGGTCGGCTGGGGCGCGTTTGGCTCCCGTGCGCGCGTCTGGGTCCCGCCCGCCTTCCCGCCGGCTGTGGTGCAGGCCGCGGCTCCCACCTGCAGCGCCTTTTAATCGCGCTCCACCCCGCCTCTGCCCTGACGCTCCCCGGCTGGCTGCGCAAGGCCCGCGCGATGACCCGACGCGTGCCCGCCCCAGGGGTGCGGGGCACAAGCAGGCCCTACCTCCCGGCCAAGGAATAGGGGGCGGCGCGGGTGTAGGGGCACCTGGGTGCAGGGGGGCCTCCCCTTGGGGGCTCCGGGCGCGGAGGACTGGCCCAGCCAGTGTCTGGAAGGGGGCGCGGCGGTGCGGGTCTCCCGCAGGTGTCTGGAGCTCGCGGATTGGGAGACAACTCGGCCCCAGACCCGGGGTGCCTAACTTAGCCCCTTAGGAAGAGGGCCTGGGTGAGTGCACCCACCGCCCGTTGGGAGGCTCCTGATGGTACCAGGAGCGGTACCAGTTGGGATCAGGGTTCGGCGTAGGCTATATTTTGCCAGGGCGTATATATTCCCTTTTTTCTGGACAGTGGCAAAGTGCCCTGTAGCTGTGCACCGCCCTTTCCTAGAGAGTAGCCTGGGGGCACAGAGACTGCAGTTCTTTATTCATTAATGTTCACCTAGAGGAGTCGAAGGGGTTAGACTCCATCCTTTGAAGTTACCTCCATCCTTTGAAACCTCATGGGGAAGCCAAGTGGGCCTTCTGCAGCTAGCTCAGCACACTACCTAAACGCCATGTTGGGCACAGGGGATGGTGCAGGGGCTGGTGGGGTAGAAATGTCGGAAGCTATTTAGAACCCAGATTTACAGGTTCAAACCTGTCCTACATTGGACAAGGGATGTGTGATTTGCTTATTCCACAAAATCGGTTGGTAATTAAATGTCCCCACCTAAATCATCTACTACTCACTGGGTCATATTCTCTAATGCAACAGGATTAATACTGGCTCTTAATATGTCCCTTCAAAGTCGTGAAAGTTGAACTGAGTCTTTGTAAAACAATTTATCTTCCAAAATATTTTGTTTGAGGAGAACACGTTTCTCAGAGAAATGTCCCTGAGCAGGTAAGTTTAGAACACTTCAGGGTGGATATTGATATGTCCTATGCCTGGAACCATTCAGCCAACCTTAAATGTTTGCGGTAGAGGGCCTCTTTTACCCTCCACAACCCGGCCACAGTGCACTTTTTGGTCTTCTCTTCATCACTCCACTCCCAAACACTCTAGCCAGGCACATCTGTTTGCACAGTGTAATAATTGCATGGTAAAATAATTCAGTTTAAAAAGCAGATGGTAAACTGCTTTGGGGATTATCAATAGTTTAAACCTCTTTTGTGTTCCCACTGCTCTAGTAAAGAGTATTTTGCACCTGTAGGTGTTGCTCCATGAGTATTTGCATTTTTACTGTATATCTATCCAGCATAGCAAATAATCCTGGAAATAGCTTTGGCTCCTGAGGCCTGACTGCCCATGTTCCCACTTCTACAGCTGGTCCACACAGCCCTGTGTCTGAACAGTTACATTCTGGATCAATGAAAGTTGTTCTAGGACTCAGCCAGGTAGTTACTTTCCAACTCAAGCAGTCACAGAGAATGTATTGCCTTTGCTCAGTTGTCCAAAAAAGGTCATGGGCTCAATACTGTGCCAAAAAGTTTTTCTTTTCAGGTTGTGTATTCTAGTCCATAGTATTGGTTTTATTTATTTATTTTTGCCATTTTTTTTCTTAATCACTCAATTTTCACTTCTCATTAAATGGTTCTGTTGCACAAATTAAACATGGACTCCATGAAATTTATGGGCTCATTGAACTGTTCATTTGAAAACTGAAAAGTTAATTAAATATTTTATGCTCATAATATCCAAAAACATCTAGACTGTTTACAGCATTGTTGACCTTGTGTATCAAATATGAAAAAAAACCTTCAGGAGATGATTACAACCTTCTATATAACAACAACACACTGTTCTAAAACAAGACTCACAGTCCTAACTAACATTGGGGACATGAAACTCGTTTGATTGACATATTCCCTTTGCTTCTACGTAACAAAGTCAAATTTAATTGGCACGAAATATGTGAAGTGTGGAACTCGCTTTGAAATATCAGAAAGTTTGAAAGGATGATAGTGAGGCTCTTCAGAAGATCTATATATAAGGCGTCCTGTGCCTTAACCAAAGAAAGAAGCAGAGGTGCCCCTCCCCCATCTTAGGCTGCCACCACACTCACAAGGTGACTTAACTGATTGCTCAGACTTCTACCACCTAAGCTGGAAACACAATACAGGAGTCTTCCCTATAACTGACATAATCCTAGGCAGCTGAAAGAGAGGGAATTCTGAGCTCCCTTTAAATAAAACTAATAATTGTCTACTCATTCAACAACAAAAAAAAGCCTACATCACACAGGCCTGTTTAGGTTGGGAACATAAAGGAGACAATTCCTTCCTTAAGATTCTTTTTTTAGTTTGGCTGTCAAATTTGTGTGCAAAGGTCGTATGAGATGCTGTTGAAGGATAATATAATACTTTACAATTTTGTGGGTGTCAGATGAGCCCAGGAAATTCCATTTCTGTCAAGTACCCTAAGTATTGCTGATTTATTGATGTAATAGCCGTGCTTGGAAGCATGTTGATTATGGATGTTCTTTGCCATTTGTTTTCTAATTGTGGTAAAATATATACAACACAAACTCACTATTTTAACCATTTTAAATTTTATAATGTACAAAGACATTTAATATATTCACAGTGTTGTGCAACAATCACCACTATTGGGCCTCCCTGGTGGCGCAGCGGTTAAGTGCTGCGCTGTGGAGCTGTCGGCAGTGGCGACGCGAGTTCGACGCCTGGCCAGGGAGAATCCCACATGGCGCAGCAGATCTCTCCTGCCTCGCCCGCTGCTCCCCTCAGCAGTGTATTTCTGATCTGCCTCTTCTGCTACCCACTCTGTCTCTGGTGAACCCTCTCGCCACCCCACGCCTCTGGCTTGCACCCCAGCTTGTATGTATAAAAATAAAAAAAAATAAAAAAAAAATCACCACTATTTAGTTCTAGAACTTTCATATTTCCCCAAAAGGAAACCCTAAAACTATTAAGAAGTCACTCTTCATTCCCCAGCCCCTGGTTGACTACCAATCTGGCTTTCTGTCTCCATGGATTTGCCCATTCTGGATATTTCATATAAAAGAGATCCTGTAATATGTGAACTTTTGTACCTGGCTTCTTTCATTTGGCCTGATGTTTTCAAAATTCATCCATGGAACATGATCAGCGCTTCTTTCCTTTCAGTTAAGTGCCATTGATGGACACTTCAGCTGATTCCACTTTCAGTTATTGTGAATAGTGCTTCTGTGAACATTCATGAGCAAGTTTTTGTTTGAATACTTGTTTTCCGTTCTTTTGGGTATAAACCAAAAGACCAGAGGAACTGTTGATTCATATGCTAACTCTATGTTCAACTTTTTGAGGAACCAACGATTTCCCACAGCGGCTGCACCATTTTACAGTCCCACCATTAATGTATGAGGACTCCACTTCCTCGACATCCTCACCAACACTTACTATTTTCCACTTTTTAACTTTTTAAAGTTATAACCATTGCAGTGGGTGTGAGGTGGCCTCATTGTGGTTTGAGATTCATTGATGCCACTGAGCATCTTTTCATGTGCTTGGTGACCATTTGTGTATCTTTGGAGAAACGTCTGTTCAGTTATGGATGTTTTAATGTGGTGAAATGATTTACAAATTAACATTTTAACAGATGTTGAATTCCTACAATGAGCAAAATGTATGCTGCTGCCTATTATGACAATTCTCTGTTTTGTTCAGATTTTGCTGTGATGTGCTGAGGACTTTTTGGGGAGGATATGTATATATTTATAATGCTTTGGTGAAATTGGAAAGGGGCTCAACAATCATCTCATTATGAAAAAGTCAAAAAAGGTGCCTAAGTTTCCTTACTCTTTCTGGCATTGGAAGCACTGAATTATGCCCGAGACCCTTGCTATTACTCTGAAAATTCATGTTGACTTCCCACTGCGTGAGCTGAAAAGCTTAGTTATAGTTTTGGTTCATTTGTTCTTTTTATAGTGAACTTTTATTTTAGATTTACAGAATAATTGCAAAGATAGTACAGAGAGTTACCTACCATGAGTTCCCGCTAATATTAGCATTTTGCAGTGATATGGTACATTTGTTACAATTAATGAACTTACACTGATTCATTATTATTCACTTAAGTATCTCCCAGGTTTTTTCTCAGTGTCTCCTTTCTTTCCCGGCATTTGTATGTGGAGAGCACATAACATTTAATCATCTTATCTCCTTGGGCCCCTCTCGGCTGTGATCGTTTCTCTACCTTCCTTGCTTGGGTGATCTTGATAATTTTGAGGAGTACTCATCAGGGAGTTTGTACCAAACTGGATCTGTCTGATGTTTTTCTCATGATTAGATAGAGATTGTTTGTTGTGGGCAGGGAAAACCATAGATGTGTACCTACCAGAAGAATACAGAATGTTAATTTGAAGGGATGGGTGCACTGTGTACATTGCAGCATTATTTATGACAGCCACATTATGAAAATAACCTAAATGTCCAATGACAGATGAGTGGATAAAGAACATGTAGTGTATGCACACCATGAAATACTAAGCTATAAAAAAAAAAGATGAAATTTTGCCATTTGTGATAACATGGGTGGAACTAGAGGGGATTATGCTCAGTGAAAATAGTCAGAAGGAAAAAGATAAATACAAGATGATTTTGCTCATATGTGGAGTATAAAGAAACAAAGCAAGGAATAGACACAAATAAACCAAAACTAACCCTTGGAATCTGATTGCAGAATTGAGGCTACCAGAGGGTGAAAGGAAGTGAGAACAAAGTGTGGAGGGGGCTCAGCGGACTGCAGTGGAGGATTATTGGTGCTTTGGTGTGGGTGTGGTATAGCAACATACATTGGAAGAGGTGTAAACCTGTATTCCTAAATCACATACTGCTATAAACCAACATTACCTCAATAAACACAATAATAAAAAATGACCATAGAGGTGAAGTATCATTTTCATTGCATCATATCAAAGGCATGCATTATAATCACCATACGCTACACAGTTCATGGTTAGTTTGGTCATCTGACGGGGTAGTGTTTACCAAGTTTCTCCACTTTAAGTTACTCTTCTACCCTTTCCTTACTGTCATTATACAGCTCACACTTCAGGACTGGCAGTTATATTTCACCTCTTTGAGTTTGGAGTAGCTATATAATAATCAGTAATTCTTCTGCAAGGAAGTTTGATTTTTCTTTCCAATTTACTCATTTAATGATATAATTGTAGACTTCATGGATGTTTATTTTATATTTTGCAGTATAAGCCAATATATACTACTTTATTGTTCAAATTGTTTTATTGGGAGTACTTTTATTTGTTCCTGTTTCCCTTTTGATATACACCCATCACTGCCGTCTTTTCCTTTAATACATTTTTTTTCTTCTGGCAATACTAGGTGCTCGAGACTCATCTAACATATTCCCTGCTGTAGCCCTAGAATTAGCCATTTCTCCAAGGAGTCCTGCTTTCAGGTCTTGGGGAACCCATTGTCTGTGATTGGACTAGTTTGCCTCCTCAAGAAACTGTGGGAGGGCCTCCCTGGTGGTGCAGCAGTTAAGCGCTGCGCTGTGGAGCTGCCGGCAGCGGTGATGTAAGTTTGATGTCCAGCAGGGGAGATTCCCACGTGGTGTGGCAGACCTCTCCTGCCTCCTGCCACACCCACTGTTCCCCTCAGCAGTGTATTTCTGCCGATCTGCCTGTCCTGCTGCCCACTCTGTCTCTGGTGAACCCTCTCGCCGCCCCACGCCTCTGGCCTGTACCCCAGCTTGTATGCATAAATAAATAAATCTTTAAAAAAAAAAGAAACTGTGGGATACTTGAGAGCAGAAATCTCGACGGTGCTGTTCTTCTCTTTGGGCCCTTGCACAAGCGCTAATGCTATGTGCGATATAGTCTGGAGAACAAGCAGGTGTTTGTTGAATGAACTACCAAGAATTCAAGATTCAAGAAATACTTGTTCAGTGGATTAGTGGACAAAATTGAAGAGTCTAGTAGGTGAAAATATCCTGTGTATTGATAGAGTGGAGGAAGAATGAGGCCTTGTGCTGACCCTCAAAACAGAATCTAACAGAGATGTGACACATACACTTAAATGCGTGGGACCTGTCAAGCATAGAGGCTCCTTTTCAGCCAGCCAGGGCTAGTGAAGGCATTGGCAGTGAAGTGAATCTCCAGAGTACAGTATCTGGTAAGATGCCCCACAGGCTCATAAATGATGCTGTGAAATCATCAAACTTGGGAGAGATTGAATCATAAGCTACAATGTCAATGTCATTATTACCTTTTGTAGATAGACCTTGTTCCACTTCTTGAGAAGGTCCATTTGGGAGACCAGTACATCCCCCACTCTGCCTTCTGGTGACCTAGAACTAGGATCAGAAAAGGTGGATGCTTCAAAGGGCTATTCTCATCATGCAATGGTAGCCTGACAAATTGACCTTCCCTGTAAAATGTCTGGTCTGCCATTTGGGGACTATCACTTTCCAAAGAAGCACTGACTCTTGGTTTTTGACTTTTTAAATTCTAAACTTCATATAGAATATGGCTCTTATTTAAACCACCTTTACTTCTCATGTCATATGAAAACACACCTAGTTGGGTTATGATTTTAATTGACTTTAATATTTCTAAGGTTTCTTAAAAATTCATTAGTTATTTCTTAGATTGGGGTATTTCTGCAGCATGTCGGTACCAACTTTGGTACTGGGGGGATATTTCATGCCCTTAAATTCGTATCCTTGGATGACTTAGTATATTCCTCTTAGTTATGGCCACAGAAGAATATAACAGACTTGTAGTAATTATAATACAGCCTATATTATCACACAGAACATTACTTTCAATCTAAGATACATGCAAGGTCAGATTCTGTTTTGCAGAGGATCTGAGGAGGGATTTTAGTGAGGGCAGAGCTTAGTAAGGGCAGAAAGATTTGGGAGGAACTTTATGGCCTGGGAGAGAATGCCTGAGGGCAGGCACATTGGGTGTGGCATCAGGGATGAAGGTGGTGTGTGTAAGTGATGGGGGCACTGGCTGGTCCCGCTGGAGCGGACAGCTTGCATTGGGAAATAGATGGACTCAGAGGTTGGTCATGGCCAAAGTGAGGGGTTTTCAGGCAGGAAGAGGGATATCAACAGGCTATAAAATGCAGAAGACGGAACATGACACTTCTAGGTATGAACCTAATCCAGCAATTTCAATGAAATCCTGTTCATTAGTGTGATGTGACTTCCCAACAGCCATGATAATTTGGGGTTCCATTAATAGAAGTTTAGTGTCCCAATGAAATAGATGCTTCTTCCCTCTTTTCTAAGCTGCCCTCTTTTCTAAGCACCCGGTGTGAACTGATGGCTCTCATGCCACATTACTTGACAGGAGACTTTTACACAATGTGAATAGAATAGTGAGTTTCTTTCAGGAGAGAAATCCACAGAGATCAAACAGCCCTCAACCAGGTGCTCCCTGGGTAGGGTTGGACTATAGGGCTAAGTTGTCTTCGAAACCTGGGAACAATGAAGCTGACACATCACCATTCGGGAGAGAGAAAACTGAGTCAGACACTCAGGTTTGAGACAGAATGATTCAGAGAATTGTATTTCTCTTCTATTAAGAGGTGTTGGTGAAAGAAGCTGACTGGTGAGTGAATAATGTTTGGTGACACTGATTGTGTGTGTTGGGGAAATGTTTTAGGTGAAATGTGCTCAAGATCCTATCTGTCTTTCATGGACTTATCTTTCCTTGATTCTTGGTCCTTGACCCTCTCTAGCACCCTGCTTCAGAGGGGATCTTTCCTTCATTTGTCTCTCCCCCTTGCTCCCGTTCCATGCATGGTCCGCCCTCTTATCAGTGTTCATACATTGGCTTGACCTTTCTTGCAATTAAGTCCTTAATTATTAAGAGTCTTTAGGATAGCACCCATTCCTTACTTATCTTTTAATCATCGCCCCTTTCCACCCCTAATACCGCCCTATGTGGGCACAAACATGTCAGTCGTTTTTGTGTAAATGATGGAGAAAATCAATTGAATTAAAGTGGAATTGTGTCAGGATGCAGTTGCTGGTTGAAAGAGTGAATACTCTCAGAAGGACTTGGGTAGGAGATAAAGTGAATGTCTAAACACATTTTTGCAGAAAGAAGAAAGGAGGACCAGAAATGGGAGAGAAAAGAAGAAAATGGAGGAGGCTAGCCCAGTGACTGGGTTGACTGGGTGGGACAGAGTACTGGAAGGGTGTCAGGGCTCTCCAGGGAAACAGAACAAATAAAAGATTTTATATATATGTATTTTATATATGTGTATGTGTATATATGTATATGTATATATACCTCTTTAGAGTCTTTTCCAAACTCTTTGAAAAAATCGATGACAGATATCTTTCCTCCCCCTGCCACCATCCATTATACACCTTTGAACCTTTCTCTATCACCCTTTACCTGAACCTCAGAAATCTCATTTTGTTTATTGGTGTTTACCATTTTTTAGTAAGTATTTGTCTTTATTGATTCATCTACTACACAAAGTCCAATATTTGTCTTTGTTATTCTGACTTGCTTTAATTACACATAATTCCCTGGAACAACTTCGTTTTTATCTGTAAATGGCAACATTTTGTCTTTCTTTAAGACTAAATAAGATTCCATTGTGTGGCTATACCACATCTTAACCCAATTCTGTATGATGGGAACCTAGGTTGTTTCCATGTCTTAGTCATTGTAAATAACACTACAATAAACGTTGTAAAGCATATAATTTTTTGAATTAATAATATCATATTTATTGGATAGATGCTGAAAGTGGGATTGTTGGGTATTTCCATTTTTATTTTTCGTAAGGTAAATTCAGATTGTTTTCTAAAATGGCTGCACCAGATGTTACAGGGCAACCCTGATATACAATGGGGTGCCTGACTGTGGGTTCTCACCTGTGCGTTTAAAAAGGAATTATAATAGATCAATTGTAGGCACTCACAAAAAGATTAATAAAAGGTTTATTTACAAAAGGTAGGGAAATAAAAAATGAATAACTCAGGGACAAAAGAGAAAAGAGAGAGTGAGTTATAAATCTGCAAATACTCTCTACCAGATCCGAAGAGCTGGAAACCCCCAATGGCACGCTGTAGCCAGGAGAGAAGCCAAGAGAGCCCAAAGGTACACAAGTTTGGTTGTATACCAAACCTGGCTGCTTAACTCCACCCCTCAGTTCCCAGTAATCTCCCCCCCACCCCTCAATGATGATGATGGCATTAAGGGATTAGTAGCCCTTAGTGTCTTGGATCTCTTTGGTCTGAGGTGGGATCCATAAACCTATCTGTGGAGTTTGTTGCAGATGTCGTTGTTCCCCCCAACACAGTTTCCACTCTTACCAACAGTATATTTGGGGTTCTCTTTCTCTACATACAGCACTGATTTGGGTTCTTTTTAATAAGTGCATTCTCATGGTGGGAGTCAATATTTCTTTGCTCTTGTAACCTGCATCTCTCATTAAATATGATGATAAACATTTTTTCCCCTTACACTTATTGACCTTCTCGGTCTCTTCTTTGGTGAATGATCTGTTAGATCTGCTGCCCATTTATTTAATTAATTAATTAATTTATTTATTTTATTTATTTATTATTTATCTATTTATTTATTTATTTATTATTTTATTTATTTATTTATTTAAAAGGAGGCACCCTGCTTGCACAGGGTTAGGGTTTTTTTTTAATTAATTTATTTATGCATACAAACTGGGGTACAGATCAGAGGCGTGGGACGGTGAGAGGGTTCACCAGAGACAGTGGGGAGCAGAACAGGCAGATCAACTGAAGTACACTGCTGAGGGGAGCAGCGGGCGAGGCAGGAGAAGTCAACTGCACCATGTGGGAATCTCCCTGGCCAGGTGTCAAACTTGGGGCACCGCTGCCGACAGCTCCATAGCACAGGGCTTAACCGCTGCACCACCAGGGAAGCCTGCTGCCCATTTATTAATTGTTTTTTATTGTTAAATAGAATAAGTTTTTTCTGTTTATCTTGGATTTTAACCCCATAGAGATTTATTTTAATAAATTGGGTCACATGATTGTGAGGGCTCACAAGTACAAAATCTGCAGGGCTGAATACCCAGGAAAGTGTTGATGTTGTATTTGTAATCTGGAGGCAGAATTCTCTCTTTCTGTGTGTGTGGGGCTGGGGCTCAGTCTTACCTATTAAGACTTTCAACTAACTGGTCAAGGCCCACCCATGTTATACAGAGTAATCTGCTTTATTAAAGACTTACTGTTTTAACTGCTAATCACATCTAAAAATTACTTCGATAGTAACATCCAGATTTATGTTTGACCATAGCCTAGCCTAGTTGATATATAAAATTAATCATTATTAATGGGTTAATTTTTTTTTTCTCCTAGCAGATGGTTCCTACTGAGTCCCAGGGCAAGTTAAGTTTAACTAGGCAGCTTCAGGGGCAGTGCAGGCAGGGACTTCAGGAGAGTTAAGAAAGACTTCTGAGATAAGGGCAGGGAAATTCAGGAGGGCTAATGAGGGCAGTAAATTTTAAAAGACCTTGGACAGGGGAGATAAAGAGAGAAATTCAAAGATAAGAGCTAGAAAATGGGCACATCTGCCTAGAGGAGTATAGCCACTAGGAGAAAGAGCCAATCACAAAATAGGATGATGAGATTTTAGAATAGAAAAAAAGGGTTTAAATATCCCCTAGACACAGTCTCATAATGGCATCTTTTGCCCCTCCTTGGCAACACTGCTTTGGAGTCTTTGCTTTTGTTCTTTTTCCTCTAAACAAACTTTTCCTTACTTTCTTGAATAAAGTTGGCATCTCTCTGCTTACTTATCTTTGTGGACAAGAATGAGTGGTGGTTCAAGAGCTTCATTACCACATGTAGGGTCACAATAGTGGACAAGGTTATTTCATAAGGGACTTACAGTGGAGTTGAGGTTGCAGCCAGTACACAAGCAAGTGCAGAGTTGTAATAAGGATGGTCAAGAGCAACAGCCCATAGGTATTCCACGAACATAAGAACAAAACGATGACTTTTGAATAAATAAGTTGTAGTGACAGGAGGAGTACAGGGAGCAGGTTGTCTCTGGAGCTGCCCAGACGGTCAAAAGGAGGAGTTCTGGAGCCCTTGGTGGCTTTTTACACTTTTAATTACAATGATCAACAGTGAGATCATAACTGACTTAAAAAGGCCCTAATCTGTAGTATCTTGGTGTGCTGGACATGAATATAACCCTGAAAATTTTTTATTAACTCTCGTTTTGAAGATATTTCATATAATTCATTTTATGTTTCACCGTGTAAATTTGTCCAGTAGGACTGCAACATGATCCTAAATCAGCCTAGAATGATGTAATATGGCATCGCCTTGCATAATACCATCATGCACACATCATCCAAAGTTGATTGCATCATTTTCTGATGCAATGCAATACTACTGCCAGGCGGCTGCTGAAGTAAGCTGACATCAGCAGTGCACTATATAAATATAAAGCCCAGTCAGAAAGACTGGGCTTTGTGCGAGACAGTTGAAGCTACTGTCCCATAGAACTGTTATTATTTTATCCATTTAGGCACAATACAGAACAGTCATGCCTCGGAAGTGCGTTCGTTAATAACATGGACAATTTCTGCTGTATTTGTGGGGAAGTGACATTTGCCAACCAGAAGAAAAGTATCACTTCTCAAGAAAAGAAGGCTTATCATCTTTACTTGGGATGCAAGGTTGGTGACCAAGACAAGCCTTGGACCACACGTATATGCTGTGCTACATGTACAACACAGTTTTCACAGTGGTTAAGTGGCAAAAGACCATCAATGCCGTTTGCAGCCTCCGTGGTGTGTAGAGAGCCAAGCAACCACATAAAAGACTGTTACTTCTGATTGGTTTCTCCTCTTTCCGGCAGAACAACGAAGCAAAAGTAGTCGAGAATAGTCTACCCAAACATTCCATTGGCATTGAGATGACCGGTTCAACAACTTGCTGCAGGGTGATACGAAACAAGCATGGAATGCTTTTCGCCCAGTGTCTACAAACTTTCTTGGGAATGTTAGGGCAGAAAACTACAAGGAACTAGTAGAAGACATGCTGATACAGTATCAGAAACTTGGCTGCAATATGTCTCTAAAGATCCACTTCCTTTATTCCCATCTGGGTTTCTTCCTTGAAAACTGTGGTATGATTAGTGATGAACATGGTGAACGTTTTCATCAAGATATTGCATCAATGGAACAAAGATACCAGGGAAAATGGTCCACTACAATGCTGGCTGACTACTGCTGGATACTCCCCAGAAATGCTCCTGAATAGCTGTACAAGAAACAAGTGAAGTTGCAGTCTATGACTTGATTTTTTACAGGCATTAACCGTAGGCCTATTACTATTGGCATGCATTTTGTGATGTAAACATCCATTTATTGCAGATTACAAAAAAAAAAAACAAACAAACTAGAGCCCAAATTAGAATTTGACTTTCATATTCGTGTTGAGCACATACAAACTGATAGGAAATGACTAATTTTATTTCAGTGATAGGACTTTTGTAAAAATTTGTTGATCAGTGTTATCTTTTGTAGTGAGGCAACCAAGTACAGGGCAGACAATGGGGCCGGAGGGCCACGAGGCTGGAAGGCCCCCCAGCCCCAGCGATCTTCACTCTCTTGGGCTCTCAGGTGTTCTCTTATAGTCTCTATAGCACCCCAAATGGTCCTTTGCGCCATGCTCTGTTCTCTCCTGCCTCTGCTGCTTCTCCTTCTGCTGCTTCTGCTTATAAGCCCAGTCTCTGGCTCAGGTGTGCCCACTCACGCACACCCACACCCTACTCCAGGTACCCACCATCAGGCATGCGTGCAGGCCTGCAGAGGTACATCACTGATGGGAGAGCAGAAAAACCTGATCATTGTTCCACTTACCCTACAGAGACTAGTTAATTTTCTAAGTTTACATGTAGTGTGCAAACAGAAAGTGTTAGGGGGAAAAAGGACATCTGCAACAAACTCCACAGATAGGTTTATGGATCCCACTTCAGACCAAAGAGATCCAAGACACTAAGGGCTACTAATCCCTTAATGCCATCATCATCATGGGTGGGGGGAGATTACTGGGAACTGAGGGGTGGAGTTAAGCAGCCAGGTTTGGTATATAACCAAACTTGTGGACCTTGGGGCTCTCTTGGCTTCTTGCCTGGCTACAGCGTGCCATTGGGGGTTTCCAGCTCTTCGGATCTGGTAGGAGTTATTTGCAGATTTATAGCTCACTCTCTCTTCTCTCTTTTGTTCCTGAGTTATTCATTTTTTATTTCCCTATCTTTTGTAAATAAACCTTTTATTAATCTTTTTGTGAGTGCCTACAATTGATCTTATTATAAGTCCTTTTTAAGTGCACACGTAAGAACCCACAGTCAGGCACCCCATTGTATATTGGGGTTGCCCTGTAACAAAAACTACTACAAATGTTAACGGTGATCTATAATCTGTATTAGTTTATTTTATAAGTACTTTAAATCCCCCTCCCACAATGAACATGTTATACATTTATTATAAGAAAAATAAAGATTGAAAAATAAACTAGAAGAGGCTAGGGATATCAGAGGGTATGACTTTTCCCCTCCTTTCTTTAAAAACAATGGAGATGATTGGAGACATTTGTCTGTAAGTGTGTTCTTTGGAGAAGAAGTAATCACTCATTGATAAGGTGTCAGCTTAACCACACATGCTTTTAAAGCAATGAACTTCTTATATTGAATTTTGTTTATTTATCTTTAACATAGAATATTGGAATACAACATGAATAAATTGACATTAATGTGATAGTAAATTAAAAGTAGACAAATATTTTAAGTCTAGTTCTGATTCTCCCTATTAATTTTCTGGTGAGTTTTCTTTAAACCTAACATTGATACTGATCAATGTCAGGGTCTTTTCCTGTGAAAGGCACTTGAGATTTCTTTTAAATAAACTCCCTGTGGTGTGTTTCTTCCACACCACAGGTTCAGTTTATTCCGGACAACAGTGTCTAACTCTGGGGTCCCCAACTCAAGCCTGAATATGTTTTCAACTGATCCTGGGTGTTTCTGCCAGGACTCTGAGTGCTGGGTGGGATTAGAGGAAACACAAGGGGATGGGAAAATCTGCCCCACCCTGGGGAGGAAGTTAGCAGACTGAGGGACTAAAAGCCTCCAGATCCTTCTGCTGTCCTGCTTCCTTCAAAGCTCCACCCACAGCAGTGGTGTCCTGCAAGCATCCCAGGCCAGGTTCTCACAGATGAAAAGAGAATTTGGAGCCTTTGGTGGGTTTTGCAGTCCTTTAATGCTGAGACAGGGGACCCTATGCACAGGAAGGCAGACAGAGCAAGAGAGACTCCAACACTCAGAGGCAGAACAGCACCTCCACTCCTTAGTCCCCTTTACACTGTTAAGTGCCCAGAGCCCCACAACTGATACATTGTTGCAAATGCCAGGCCTCTGTTTGCTAGATCGCTTAGTGGTGGAAAACAGCGTTTTCAAGGTATGGGCTTGTTGTGTGGAAGGCAAAAAATAGCCCGATTTACTCATTTTCCTTACAAATGCCTTCCCTCACTTTGCTTCCAAGCCTCACGTAGCCATAGGCCAAGGATAAAATTACACTAATAATATTTTATCTTCTATTAATAGCTGCCATGAGCCAGGTGTTGTCTACTTTCCATCAGTCCCACAAAGCAGATAATACTGTCACTATTCTACAGAGGAACGCTTGTGACTTAAAGATCTTCCGGGTAGTCACGGTTAAATCTCAAACTGAGTTTGGTTCAGTTTTCAACTCTGTAATCACTCCCTACCAGCTATCACCCTTGAAAGCTCCCTCTTGGGAGCCAATTCCTTCTGCTTCCGCTCATTTACCCTCTTTTCCCTGGAATAGACGTCTCACTCAATACTCTTAAAATAAGACAGTGTATCTGAAAGGGTAGCAGAGTGTCTGGTATGTAATTAAGCACTGGTCTCTGCCATACGCTATTCCAACATGACATTTCTCATTCAACAATAACAAAGGCAACAGTTGATGATCTGCCTTTGGATCACATTCCCCTCCTCTAGCCCTGCACTCTCTTTTCCTGCCAGGTTGTCATTTGATAGTGTTGCCGCCATTGGAGTTTAGGGAAACAGTGTCAAACGTCAGCTTGGTGCTGGTCTGAGGTTGGTGGCCTCATGTTTCTGGGCTCTTTGTTGAGTCAGCCAGTGTGGGGTCTTGAGAGGTGGCTTCTGGGTGCTCCAGCGCCCTGCCCTCAGATAAGCAAGAAGACCTTGCAGGGAGACTTTACAAGGTGTCAAGGATCGCTTGAGCACGTGGCAGAGGAGAAAATGGGCTGTAGTTGGGAAAGACCATTATGAGCAGTTAGTTGTTTGGGTCTTGTCATTCAAAGTTGTCCCATGGATTTCTTTTGCCTGTGTTTATTGAAACAGCTTTTCCAGAATCTCTTTATTCCTTTTATTTGTTTTGTATCTGTCTGACATATAACTGCGTAACTTTCAGTTTAAAGATTTAGATGGTTTAATGTTCTGGAGAACTCTGTCACAGCTAATCCTGTCCAACTATCCTATTTTGTAACTGGTTACTTCTATTGCTTAAGATAAAATAACTCAATTTAAGTAATGAACTGAGAAAACAAAACAAGTATGAAAACCAGGCTTAACTATGACAGATTTTTGGAATGATCACACAGATTTTAAAATAACTGATCAATATGCTCTTGTTAAGAGTTTTTTTTTTTTTATTTTTACATACAAGCTGGGGTACAGGCCAGAGGCATGGGGCGGTGAGAGGGTTCACCAGAGACAGAGTGGGGAGCAGAACAGGCAGATCAGAAATACACTGCTGAGGGGAGCAGTGGGCGAGGCAGGAGAGGTCTGCCGTGCCATGTGGGATTCTCCCCGGCCAGGCGTCGTCGAATTCGCGTCGCCGCTGCCGGCAGCTCCACAGCGTAGCGCTTAACCGCTGCGCCACCGGGGAGGCCCTCTTGTTAAGAGTTTTAATAGAAAAAGTAGACAACACAAAACAGATGGGTAAAGTAAGCAGAGAAATGGAAAGTTAAGAAGGAAATAAAAGAAAACTAAAGATCAAAAGTACTTTAACAGAAATGAAGAATATGTCTTATGGCCTCACAAATAGATTGAATATGGGTGAGGAAGGAATCAGTAAGCTTAAAGAGATGTCAATAGAAACTTTCCAAACTGAAAAATACAGATAAAAAAGGGGAAAAAATTAAAGAGAAATAACACAGAATGTCCAGGAACTGTGGAACAATTATGTAACTATGGGTAATGGAAAGGCTATCAGGAGGAGAGAGATAAAGGAATAGAAGAAATATTTGAAATAATAATGAAGAATTTCTGAAAATTAATGATAGACTCTAAACCACAGATACAAAGCAGGATAAATTCTAAAAAATCGACACCAGTGCCTACCATGTTCAAACTGCTGAAAATAAATGACAAAGAGAAAATCTTTATTGAAACCAGAGGAAGAAACCCACCTTGTTTATAGATGAACAATGATAAGAATTACATCAAGTATCTCTTCAGAAACTATGTAAACAAGAAAACAGTGGAGTGAAATAGAGTATTAAAGAAAAAAAACCTGCTAACCTGGAATTCTGCCACCTGTGAAATTATCTTCAAAAGCAGAGGAAAAATACAAATACTGTATGATCCCATATTTATGATGTGCTTATGTTAGTCAGATGTATAGAGAAAAAAGTAAAGTCATAGTTGCCAGGAGCTGTTGGGAGGTGGAATGGGCAGTTATCATTTGGTGGTATGGAGTAAGAGTTAGGGGAGATGAGAAATATTCTGGAGATGGATGATGGTGATGGCTGAGTAACAATATAAATGAACTGAATGCCACTGCAGAGTACACTTAAAATGGCTAAAATTGTAAATTTAAAATTAAAATTTTAAATTAAAAAAATGTAGGAAAAAAACAAAAACAAGTGAGAGAAAAATACTTTTTCAGATAAACAAAAGTTGATGGTATTTGTCATCAGTAGATATGCCTTGCAAGAGTTGTTAAAAGATGTTCGTCTCCAAGAAGGAAAATAGTATAGGTCAGAAACTTGGACAGAGAACAATAGGTAAAAATAATAAGTTGTTTATGAGAAAACCACTTTAAACACAAGACAGATAAATTAAAAGTAAAGGGAAGGAGAAAGATATCCCATATTAACACTAATCAAAAGCAAGCTGAAATAGCTATCAATTTCAGAGCAAGCAGACTTCAGGGATATCATCAGGGATAAAGATGGATATTACATAATGAGAAAGGGTTCAATTGTCCAAGAAGATATAATTCTTAACATGAATATACTTAAAAACAGGGCATCAGATTATATGAGATGAAAACTAATGGCATTACAAAGAGAAATACAAGAATGTGTTACTAGAGTTGGCAATGTCAAAACACCCCTTTATCAGAAATGGACGGATCCAGCAGGCAGAAAATTAGTAAAGACATAGTTGAATTTAACATCATCAGTCAGATGGATCCAATTGACATCTATAGAATACTTCAACAACAGTAGAATACACATTCTTCTTAAGCTCACATGGAGCATTCATCAACATAGATCACATTCTCGGCCATTAAACAACCATAACAAATTTAAAAGCATAAAAGTCATAAATGACAGAAAAATAACTGGAAAATGTCAAAATCTTTGAAGATTAAACTACACATTGAAATAACACATGAGTCAAAGAAGTCTTAAGAGATATTAATAAATATTTTGAAATAGATTAAAATGGAAACATCAAAATTTTTGGAAAATAGTAAAAACACTGATTGGTGGAAAATTTATGTAATTGAGTACATATATTAGAAAAGAAGAAAGATGTAAAATCAATTACTCACATTTCTATTTTAGGAAATTAGAAAAAGTAGAGCAACATGAACTTAAAGTAAACTGAAAAAAAAAGAAGAAACAAGAAAAGATATAAATTGCTAATAACAGGCCTGAAAGAAGTCATCACTACTGATTATATGGACATTAAAAAAACACAGTAAAATGTATCATCAACAACTCTATGCCCACAAATTGGATCATTTAGATGAAACAGACCAACTCCTTAAATAACTCTACTAAAACTTGCGCAAGGAGAAATATTTATCTGAATAGCGTGTATCTTTTAAGGAAACTGAATCAATCAAGTGGACTTCCAAAAAGAAAGCACAATGATCAGATGTTTTTTTTCTGGCAAATTCCATCAAATATTTAAGAAAGAAATAATACAAATTCTCTACAGTCTCTTCCAGAAGCAAAGAGAATATGTCATTGTAGGAGACCAGTGATATTATAAGAAAGGAAACCTGCACTCCTATGTTTGCTGCAGCACTATTTACAATAGCTAAGATATGCAAAATATCTAAATGCCTCAAATTAGATGAATGGATCAAGAAAATGTGGTACATATATGCACAATGGAATACTACTCAGTGATCAAAAAAGATAAAATGATTTCATTCACAGCAACATGGGTGGAGCTGGAAGGGATTATGCTCAGTGAAATAAGTCAGAAGAAAAAAAAACTGATGGTCTTGCTTATAGGTGGAATATAGGGAAACCAAAGAGAGGGTCAGGAAAAAGACAAAACTTGCAGGCAAACCATAAATCTGAGGCATACAGCCAGGGAGGGGAGGGACAAGGATCAAAACAGGGGAAGGAAGAGCACAAGGGACTAAGATGATGGTTCATGGGTGCTGTGGTGGTGCAGGAACTATGTGGGGGGCACCTGAAGTGAGAAATCAAATATTGTACAAGAATGAACAATGATATAAGACAAAAGAATAAATAAAAAAGAAAGAAAAGCTATACGCCAATTTCTCTCATGAATATGAAAAAATCTTCAACAAATGTTAGCAAATCAAGTCCAAAAATTTATAAGTAAGATTATATACCAAGACAAAGTGAAATTTGTCCTAAATAGGCAAGGCTAGTTCAACATTCAAAAATCAATTAATGTAATCCATCACACCAACAGACTAAAGAAGAAAAACCATAATCAATAGATGCAGAAAAAGCAACTGCCAAAATCCAACATCTATTCATTTATTATTATTATTATTTTTTATTGTTATTTGTATATTTTACCTTTTGTATTCCCCTTGGGTAACCCACCACCAATTCACCCGTGATCCATCTCTGTGGTCCCTTGTGTCCTTTTCTACTCCATTTTGTGCCCTTATCATCCCCTCCCCGCCTCCTGCCCCCCCACCCCACCTGCTGAGTGTCTCTCCTATTTGGTTTCCTTATAGTCCTGCTATAAGTGAAACCAACATCTATTCATAATAAAAACTCTCAGCAAACTAAGAATAGAGAGGAACTTCCTCTATTTAATAAAGAACATCTGCAAAAACTCTACAACTAACGTTTAATTTATAGTGAAAAATAAACATTTTCTCCCTAAATCAGAAATAAGACAAGGATGTCCCCTCTCACCTCTCCATCCAACATCATATTGGAAGGCTTTGTTAATATAATAAGAAAAGAAAAGAATAAAAGATATGCAGATTGGGAAGGAAGAAATAAAACTTAGTTTGTATATGGTATGAGTGTCTATGTAGAAATACTGAAAGAAACAACAAAATTCTCCTGGAACTAAATAAGCAATTATAGCAAGTTTGTTTCAGATGTCTCTGTGTTTTGACTTCATATTGTCTCCTCCAGTGTCTTCCAAGCCCCTGGTGCAAGTCCAGTACTAAGAAGGAAGCATGCCCTTTTCCTTCATGTCTCTCTGTTTCACATGTCTCCCCTCTGTGCTTTTTCCAAGTCTTCTATAGCTACACCTGGCCTCTTAGCTCCACCCCTGATTAGGTGGGGCAGGGAACCTGCCACCTCCCCTTCTAATGGTGATTCCTCTGTTACAATGTTTGCTCTATTTCTTTGAAGAATGCCATTGAAACTTTGATAAATGTTACATTGAATCTGTATAGTACTTTGGGTAAATGGTAATTTTCTACAATGTTAACTCTTCAGTACCTGAACAGAGAATATCTTTCTTTGTGTGTTCTATTTCTTTCAATAATGTCCTATAATTTTCACTGTATAGGTATTTTACCTCTTTTGCTAAGATTATTCCTAGTTATTTAATTCTTTTTGACCTATTGTAAATGGGATTGTTTTCATGGTTTCTTTTTTCCCCTAGAGCATTGTTTACATATAGAAATGCAACTGATTTCTGTAATTGATTTTGTAGACTGCTACATCATTGTATTGATTTATTGTTTCCAATACTTTTTAGTGTAATTTTTAGTTTTCTAAGGAAATTATTGTGTTTCCATCAAATAATGATAGCTTTAGTTCTTTTTTTTCTCAATTTAGTTTACTTTTATGTCTTTCTCTTGCCTAATTGTTCTAGCTAGGACTTCCAGTACTATTCAAATACTAGTGGTGAGAGTATATATCTTTGTTTGGTCCCTGATCTTAGTGGACAAGTTTTCAGTTTTTCACTATTGAGGGTGATGTTAGCTCTAGGTTTGTCCATGTGTTCTTTATTATCTTTTTTTTTTAAAGAGTTTTTATTTATTTATGTATACAAGCTGGGGTACAGGCCAGAGGCGCAGGGCAGCGAGAGGGTTCACCAGAGACAGAGTGGGGAGCAGAACAGGCAGATCAGAGATACACTGCTGAGGAGAGCAGCGGGCGAGGCAGGAGAGGTCTGCCGTGCCATGTGGGATTCTCCCCGGCTGGGCGTCGAACCAGCATCGCTGGCGGCCAACAGCTCCACAGCGCAGCGCCCAACCGCTGCGCCACCGGGGAGGCCCTCTTTATAATCTTGAAGCATGTTCCATAAATCCCCGATTTTGGAGATTTAAAAAAATATTTAAGTTGGATATAGAATCTTGTCAAATGCTTTCTCTGCATCTACTTATATTACAGTATTATTTTTTATCTTTCTGTTGTTGATGTTGAATCATCTTTGCATGCTTGGAATAAACTCTACTTGGTCATGATGTAGAGTTTAGTGTATTGTTGAATTTGGTGTGCTACAAATCTGTTGAGAATTTTTACACCTATGATCAACATTTGATATTCCTCAGTAGTTTTCTTTTTTTGTGATATCCTTGTCTGCTTTTGGTATCATTGTAATATTGGCCCCATAAAATGTGTTCGAAAGCATTGTCTCTTCCTCAGTTTTTTTTTTTTTTTTTTTTGGAACAGTTGAGGAATATAGGTATTAATTCAGCTTTCACTAGAACTCACTAGTGAAACCGTATGATCCTGGCTTTTGTGTTTTTGGAGACTTTCTTTTGATTACATGTTCATTTCTTTGCTTGACATTGATTTGTTCAGGTTTCTATTTCTTCCTGATTCAGCTTTGGGAGCTTGTATGATTCTGTGAATATGTCAATTTCTTCTAGTTGATCCATGTTATGGTATTAAGATGTTCATGGTAGTCTATTATGATCCTTTGTTTATTTCTGAGATGTTTATTTCTGTTATAACTACTGCTCTTTCATTTCTATTTATCAGAATTTCCTATTTTTCTTAGCGAGCCTAGCTTATGGTACTTAATATGATTTATATCTTCATGAATTTATGACAATTGATTTGTGCCCCAACATTTAGTCTACCCTCAAGAGTTTCCATGTGCGCTTGAGAAGAATCTGTACTCAGCTTTTAGGATGTGGTGCCTTTTAAGTCCATGTATTCTACTTAGTATCAGGCTATTGTTTCTTTGTTGATTTTCTGTCTTGTTGATTATGTCCTGGGATGTTGAAGTCTATCACTACTATTGTATTGCTATCAATATCTACTTTTAAGTTTGTTAATAGTTGCCTTATATATTTTGATGATTCTTCATTTGGTGCACATACATTGATGAGGTTATGTCTTCTGGATGGATTGACCCCTTAGTCATTACATAATTTCTATCTCAGTCTCTTGTACCTTTCTTAGCTGGAAGCCTATTTTATCTGTCATACATATAGAGAGATATATCTATATCTATATCTTTATAGATATCTTTATCTATATCTAGATGTAGATATCCTGCTTTTTTTTAGGGTACCATTTGCTTGTAGGGTTGTTTCCCAGACTTTTACTTTAAGACTATCATTGGTCTCCAGGTGATAGCAGAACATTTGGTTTTGTTTTCTGATCCAGCCAGCCACTCTTTTGATTTGTGAGTTCAGTCAATTTACATTAAAGGGTGATTAGTTGTATATGGGGGTTGCAACTGCCATTTTGTTTGTGTTTTATTGTGCTATTTGATTGCTCAATTGTTTGTGGACTTTCTTAACTTCAGTTTTTTTTTGTTTTATTTATTTATTTATTTATTTATTTATTTTTTATTTGTGTCTTTTAGTGTATATTCCCTGTAGGTTTCCCACCACCAATTCACTCATGTACCATCACCATAGTCCCTTGTGCTCCCCTCTCCCCCGTTCTGAGCCCCAATCCTCCCCCCTCTCGCTGATTGTCGCTCTTGCATTTGGTTCCCCTATATTCCTGTTATAAGTGAGACCATTGGATATTTTTCTTTTTCCTTTTGGCTTATTTCGCTGAGCATGATCCCTTCTAGTTCCATCCATGTTGCTGCAAATGGCATGTGTTTATCTTTTTTGAATGCTGAATAGTATTCCATTGTGTATATGAAAGCTCTCCTGACTTAAAAGAAAGAAAATGGAGGGATTACACCCCCAGATTTCAAACTATACTACAAAGCCATAATAATTAAAACAGCATGGTACTGGAACCAAAACAGAAGCACAGACCAATGGAATTGAATAGAAAACCCAGAAATAAATCTACATACCTATGGACAACTAATCTTTGACAAAGGAGCGAAGAATATAATGGAACAAGGTTAGCTTGTTCATTAAATGGTGCTGGGGAAACTGGACTGCTACATGCAAAAAAATGAAGCTAGACTACTACCACACACCATGCTCAAAACCAACTCAAAATGGATAAAAGACCTGGACGTAAGACCTGAAACCATAAAATTTATAGAAGAAAATATAGACAAAACTCTACACGACATACATCTCAGCAAAATCTTTTTTTTAATATATATTTTTATTGTTATTTATGTCTTTTACATTTTGTATTCCCCTTGGGTAGCCCACCACCAATTCACCTGTGATCCATCTCCATGGTCCCTTGTGTTCTTTTCTATTCCATTTTGTGCCCTTACCCTCCCCTCCCCCCGCCCCCCACTCCCCCCACCCCCTCACCAGTGAGTGTCTCTCTCCTATTTGGTTTCCTTATAGTCCTGTTATAAGTGAAACCATTCGATATTTTTCTTTTTCTTTCTGGCTTATTTCACTGAGTATGATC